>WOGR01000758.1:0-23144 GCA_015342045.1 Leptinotarsa lineolata
ACTTTATAGTAGAAGCGACAACGCCGCTTCGTCTAAAATATTTTAGGCGTGTAGGTCATATTGATTTATGTATACTGTGGAATTTTCAGGTTGATCCGTTAAATAGTCTGTCAGAAACGGCTAATTAACGCTCATCATGACAAGCCCTGTATATGTTGGCTATATCTGGTGAAAGTGGCGATCCAATCTTGCGTGAAAAATTCGTCCTTGAGTTGAAAATAGTAGCTTCGTATATCATATTAGACAATGGAAGTCCAAACTGATGAATATTCAAGTTATTTCTTATGTGGTTCAAAAAAGTATCTAAGAATCATTCCTCATTCACAAAGATAATATTTAATGAGAAACCAACAGAGTAAACACCAATAAACACTTCAAAGATATCAAATCTATTAGGGGACTAGATTGAAATAAAATCGGGAAGACTCACTATTTCCCAAATTTAACATGAGAATATCATTGAATATTTCGAAACGTCTTTGTGGTTTGGAAAAATTTACCCAAAGTGAGGCTACCCAAAAGTAAAGAAAAACTTGGATTTTGTACCTTTCTGAATTGTTATTCCGCCTACCGGGACAGAAACCAGACTGAGGAATGAATAATGCCGTTGTGAAATCTACAATTGACTGTTGATATAATTTAAAAGTTTGTAAGCAGACAACTAGTTATTTGAAGCCACAAAATGTCAGGCCCCACGTTCTATGCCAAGAAAATAATATAGCCAATGTTTTAAAAAGCTCAGTAAAAGGCTATAGAGCACGGCAACTCAAAGTGCCGACTAAAAGTTTCGACAATTTTGTTTAGCCTTTCTTGGGTGCGATCGCTTTTCAAGAGTGAGAAATAGGAAATATAAATAATCGGTCGCCTTTGTGATATGTGAAAAATTCAATTCAAAAAACCAATCTCTGCTACCCTTCTTATTCTTCTGGTTTCAATGTGAAAGGGTTGTTGAAAACAATATATCGGCTTCCCATGACATTGGAAAGGCATAAAGCCTGACGGTGGAAGAAACTGACCCGTCTACTTCCTACTGTAAATCCTTTAGGATACAGGAACTTTATGTAACTCCAAAAATTGTCAATTCGAAAACATCAGGCCTCTTATCTTGAACATATATTCGAATCAAATCGGCTTACATATTGATAATCAAGATATAAGATTTATAAGCCACATGGTTTTAAGACTCCATATTGATCCTGAACTACCGACACAAACAATTGTGGTTTGACAGTTGTTACTTAGTTCAGAAGAATGCTTGTGAACAAAACATCAAAATGCAATTGAAAGGAAGTCATTTATTGGAAAGGACAACCTCCTGGAAATTCAGAGTTCTAGTTCAACAAATAAAAATTATGATTCACAAAAATTTCAATGTAAATCGCAACAAACGAATAAAATATCAGCCCAGCCCAAGTATCTGCTGAGTTATTCTTAGATGTCTCCTTCGAAGGTATTTTATAGATTTACAAAAGCTAACAATGAATGCGTATATTTTACAATATACCCATCAATACTTCAAAAGGTCTGAATTATTTATTCTGCTTTGAGCAGTGAACTTGTAAATGAATATGAATTTAAATAATGGAAAAGTGTTCGACCAAAGTTCTTCCCATATTTTTACCTTCCACAATCTGAAAAATACGAAAATTGTAATGGAGAACTTCATACAAGTGTGAAAAAGGTAAACTTCTTAGTTTACCCCGATGACTTACAGCGTAAATTGAAATTATTTTTTACAAAGAATAATGTTTTATACATCGGTTACTCGTCTTTTCATTGATTTGGCCTATCAATAAAAGGGGCAAGACACTATACAATACTTATCCTTGTATACAAAACCCAACAACACAGAAGAAAAAACTAAAAACTGCATTTATGAGATACCTTGTTCTTCTGGTGAAAGTTATATTGGTGAAACTTCGAGACCATTGAGAGCGCGTGAAAATAAAAATCGGGATCACATGAGAAATAGACAATTAACAAAATCATAATTGCCAGAATACATTTTGAAATCAGACTGCAAACATCGAGTTGAATGAAACAAGACGTGAATGATTGCCAATGAACCTCACTTCAAGAGACGTAAACTAAAACAATCAGCATACATTCTCACATCTGGAGAGAAGTGTATTTCGATCGTACTTGGCTACCTATCTTGAAGAAAAATATAGATAGTGGCGAAATAGCAACAGACTGATGTCAGAGAACACCTTGTACTACTTCGAATGTTTCAGGAGTCACTCAACAACATTGGCGTAATCAAAATTTCAAAACTGATTATTACAATAAACAGTATTATTGTAATAATGAGTTTAAATATGGATTTTCATCAAGTATCGGCCAGTTCTATTCAAAATTTCAAAACGTCTTTGACATCTATCTAAAATGTTTCTGAAGACGAAGACAGATTTTGGCCTCCGAAACGTTGAAATAAGTATTATAAAATTTCTTAGCTCTCTTTTTTAATGGGCAAAATTACTAATTACGTCACTGATGAATAGAACATTTTTCTTTGGGAAAAATACTTTGAATTTACACAGTAACTCATCAAGGGAAACTAAAAAGTTTGTCCTTTCTACATTTGTATAAAGTTCTCCATTATAATTGTCATATTTTCCAGACTGTGGTAGGTGAAAATACCCAAAAAAGGTCGATAATAAACTGATTTTTCTCCACAAAAGGTACTCTCGTTCAATATATCCCATGTAAATTGGAATAAATTAATGTATACAGTGTGTAAAAGCCAAATGGAATAAATTCATCACTTTGGTTACTGTACATATTAACAAAAATCCCAAAACACGTCAAATTTGAATTATAATTAAAGATAAATCAATGGAAAAATGGTACCCATATCTTCAACCCCCATCAAATGACAGAGACAACCCCAATTTTTTGAATGGGAAGTATAGGCTTGTGATATATCGTTTGAAATGTCTCTTGATTCTCTATTCAGAAATGTCATTGTTTTCAAGATCATTGCAATGATAGAGATAAAAAAAATTAAAATCGAGTGGTTACCGAAATTCGATAAAATACACCCATAACTTATTTCATGTTGAGGTATTGATATAAAAAAGTGAGCAAAAACCATAGCAATGTTCTTTTTAAATAGTATCCTTTGAAAAACTGTGAATAATTTCTGTGGCAATGCTAGTTTAAAACGCCTTGTCAAATTATTTTGTATGTTACAACATCAGTTCACAGAATTTTAATTCAAATTTGAAGTTCGTTAACTTAAAGTCTGACAAACGGTTAGATTAACGGAAATGCATAAAATAACAGTTTTACAAATGAATGGTTACGGAGATAAAACCCGAACACAACAGGAAGTAGATCGCCTATCTCATGAGAAATTTCCTAATTTACCGCCCATATCTCAAGGAACAATAAGCAGAATAGAGAATCAATTTCGCGAGTTTGGTCAAGTTGGGCAGATAAAAAGCAGCTGCCACTGCAATGACTGATGAACTCAAATTAGATGTGATGCTTGAGTTTGAGGAAAACCCACATACATCGAGCAGACAGGCATCCACTACATTCAATGTTAGCCTTACATCAATAGTAAACATATTAAAAGAAAATAAAACTGTTGTTCTAAAATTGATCGTTCCGTTAACCAGCTGACGAACGTCAACCCTCAGAAGTCGAAACTTGTGTGAGCAATGGATTAACGAGGCCTTACCTTTTAACGTGCGATTACCCAGGAAAACCCACATATATCGAGTAGACAGGCATCCATTACATTCAATGTTAGCAATATATCGATAGTAAACATATTGAAAGAAAATAAAATGCTTTCCTATAAAATGATACCTACTCATAACTTCATGGAAGACGATTTTGATAGAAGAGCTTATTTTTGTGAGCAAATGATGAACATGTTGGATAACAATATCATCCAATCAGAAGACGTTATGTTTTTTGATGAGTGTACTTTTTCTCTCATCGGTCATGCTAATCGGCAAAATAGCCGCTACTTGTCAACGGAAACACACACGGAGAGAAGAACACACGAAATACCCTCAAAAGGTTGATATTTGAGCAGGGATTGTAGAAAACCATATCACTGCTCTCTTTTTCATTGAGGGCAACTTGAATGGCGATAATTATTTGGCACTACTTGAAAATGGTGTCATTCCAAATTTATATATCCTAATCCAGGAAACCCTCAAGTTTTAGTGAATACGATATCGTTTCATTAGATTGGAGCACCATCACATTACCAAGTCAATGTCCGGCAATACTTGGTTACAATATTTCTCAATCGGTGGATAGGGAGGCGATGATCTATTGAATGGCCAGCACGATCACCTGATCTCTCATCATTAGATTTCTTTTTATGGGGATATGTAAAGAGCAGTGTGTACAAAACTAAACCTTCAGATTTGAATGACTTGAAAGAACGAATAACGCTTGCGATTAGGTTGGTACGCCAAGACGTTCGCGGTGAACATTTTGACCATCTATTTCTTTAACATCCATAGTTCTTTTACGTATTCTACATCTCATTACGTTTTGCATTACATTTTAGTTTATATATTTCTAGGAAAACTAGTGTTTGCTATAGTGAAATAAATACTGAGCAATCCTTTCATTTATAATTTTGATTTTATTTGATTGATCACATGTTCTTTATTCATTTGTGAGAGTTTCATGATGCCAAGGGGAGGGTTAGTAAAAAAGAGTTTTTTTGCAGAGATATAGCCCAGCAATGCGCTTTTTCTTTATCTTGTTTATTTTGAAACACAATCTTGACGTTGGCTCTTTTGGGTCTGAAAAATGACTTGTTGGAGGTTTCATTTAATCTGTTTATACTGAGAAACTCTTTCTGAAGATACACGCCGTCAGAAGATTGTGTCCAAAATGCCAATTCAGAAAGCGAGATACATCCAATTTCAGGAATTTTTCTAGGTATCTCAATACAACTTAAGGAATAATTGTCCTAATAATCATTCAGGAACGGTAACTCTGTTTAATTTCAAGGGTAGAGACGAATACTATTTTTAAATGGTTGAATTGAGAAAATTTTGCTTAATATTTAATCATCAGTTTTTGCATAACGTAGGAACTTGACAACGAAATTTAATTTTATCTTCGATCAAAAAACTATCAAAAATTGCCACGTTAAAATAACGACGCGGACATTTTTCTTTCTTTCTTGCATACTTTCAAGGGTTCAATGTGATCGTAAAGTGCCAAGTCAGACGACACGAGAACGAGTGTAGAATAATTTATGAAAATATCGATTAAAGCAGAGTAATCCGACCAGTGGGACTCGCGCCAACAAATATTCCCGTTAAATCTCCATTTTACAGCCGTTTTGGCCGACCGCCCGAAATTGACAAATTCGACCTCGTTATGGCAGGCGATAAATAAGTTATTTACTGTGATTTTTCAAGGTATGAGTTTGTGTGAACAAAAATGACTTATAGGTTAAAGTAAATTATTGTTGCAAACAGGGACCATTTTTCCTACCGTTATAGATCCAATAAGTGATTTAGGAATCACACGTTAAATGCTAAGACCTCGTTAGTCATCAGCTCGCACAAGTTTCGACTTCTGAGGGCTGTCGTTCGTAGTAGTACGACAACTGGTTAACGGAAAAACATATTTTAAACATATTGTTTTTAAATTTACACCAATATACAATGATTTATGCCATTAGAATTTTACAAGTCTAGCTTTCTCTAAGTAATATATTACTCTTCTTGCTACTATTATTTTATACACTATTTTAAAATATCGATTAAACTAAATACCAAAATAAATTATCATTTTGGTATTTAGAGAATATATTTAAGTTTGTTTTGGTAAAAAAGCTTTTTAGTTTTCTTTATACAATCGTGAAAAATTTTCCCAGAGACAAAGTTATTGACTTTAATAAGATCTTCACCACTCAAAGATGCCTAGATCAATTCAACTAATGAGTGTTTTTACGATGATCGTGAGAGTAGCAGAATTTCCACTTTAGAAGACATAAGTCGTAGTCTTGAGCGAAAAATTAATGTTTCGTCTTTGAAGTTATTCAAAATCGTAATATATTTTGTCGTTTAGGGATCCTGTGAGAGTCCATAACGATTGTTTGAAGAACAAACTAAATGAAAAAATGATTTTCATGAAATTCAATGTTCATTTTTTCTTCCAGTTTTTATTTGATAGAAACTCATGTCCAAGATCCACCCAGCTCTGTGAAGAGGTTTGATTTATTTAGATGGAAAAAAAGCCACCAAGAAAAATCTTCAAAGTACTGGCCTGTATGGGAGTATTTGCTGTTTATATTTAAGAGGCAAAAATATTGATTCGGTATATCCCAAAAAACGCTTTATTTTAGGAAGATATTTTCGAACATTCCGTAACATTCTTGAAAGTTGTGCGGTTCATTAAGATTTGGTAAAGTGTAAACTGGAGAAGTTTTAATCTTGATAATTATTGCAGACGTGTATACTTTGATGGCTTCTTCTGCTACTACGACTATATTAATATGTAAATGCAATTTAATTTAATTGAAAATTGGTGAAAGGAAAACAGATTATCTCCGAGTTTAAAGGTGCCAAATATAGTGTAGTCTCATATTATTTGATAAGGCTTTCCCAAGATAGTTTATTATGAAATTCACAAAAGTATGTTAGTTTACTATAATAAAATTGGAGATTAAGATGAAAGTTCCTTCGAAACCAAAGCCTCAAGAGCTTCAAACTGTAAGGCAATATGTTTCATTACTAATTAGAAATTGTGAATAGTCCTCTACCGTAAAAACTTTATAATTTAGTGTTGTGTTTTATCCATCTGTAGTGTCTCTCGTGGATCCCTCATCTCTTGAAGACGTATGATTGGTACCAAAACAATTGGAAATGACATACGTTTGAATTCAATAGGGATTTCATCGAAATTGAAATATCAGCATGGAGTGATATCATAGATATTGGATAATCAAACTTTAACAGAGTACTTCTGTAAGAAAATAATGTATTTGGTGAAAAACCATATTCCATTTCGTTGTGTGCGAAATAAGTGGAAATCGTCCCTTCGTATAAACCGTCCGTCAACGCCTTCACACCAAATAATCCCACAGCAACACACATCCCTATCTGGTCTAATAATCATGCTTGCCGGTCCCCTTTTAGGACGAATGCTGTCGATAAGAGTATCAATTTCCTACTGGAGCTCCGCGATAGGACACATCAAATATCCCCAGGATATTAATATCACTTCTGGTTACTTATCCAATAATAAATAACGTTTGCTTCGTCGAAGGCAGAGTATTCCTGCAACGGACATATTCATTTTCTTGCTTCGACTAATATAGTCGATATTGCGGCTAGTAGAACACATCTGATAAGCAATAATCGCCAGGGTGAGAAATGACGATGATGCAAAGCAATATATTATGTTGACAATCGGGAAGTTAGGTGTAGATGCTGAATTTGGAATGATGTTCAGACAGGTTCATGTTTGCTAAAGGTATTTTAGGGTATACAAAGCTATGGAGTGGAAAACTAAAACCTATTCACTACACGATAGAGTCTGTGAGAGATTACTCTGGAATCAACTCATTGATTTCGATATAACGGAGTGATAGAAATAGAATGAAGTATTTAGGTTTCGATGGGTTCTACTTTGAAGTATTGTTTATAGTTTATTGACTTTATGGAACCAAAATGTTAGGCGGATCATCAAAAAGATGACTTCTCCCCAAAAGTGAAACAGGATTCAGTAGAAAGGAATAAATAATACTATAAGATAAAAATATCAAGAATTGAAACATTAACGAATTATTCGAAAATAGTAAAACTGAAAAATTCAAGAGAAGACGAAATCACACTCAATAGAGGAATCCATATATGAATCAGTAAATATGATATCAACAGCAGGTTGTGAATATACAAAGTAAACTGTAGATATAACTCAGAAAAATCATTCGGTTGCAGGCAGTACCAGTGTGTTTGGAAATCCCTTGTATATTTCATGAAAAAATTTATAATTTCGCAGAAGATGAGAGCACACCAATTGGAACATATACAAAGAAAATGAACCAAAGTAATTGTTGCATTAAAATAGTCAATGAACAAGAAGAAGGGTTACTTCGTTTCTTATTTCATAATGCATTGGAATGGAAAAATATTGGCAACGGTCACTGACATCCAATTATGGATCTCAAGTTATCACATTGTACCTGTAGAGCAGAGAACTGTCCCGAACCAATCAATAATATTTCAGGCGTATAAAGAGAACATCATCCTGAATAAAAGAATGAATCCAGAATACCTGTCCTCAGGAAAGAGACAGCCGAAACTCCTTGTTTCAGCCTTCAAGATTGCGATACGATGGTGTTTGGAGCATGAAGAGTGTTGGCGACTCTTCCAGTACAGCAGTATGCGATGCCAAAGGGAAGAACGTCTAGCATAGATAAATTATGAGCCAAGGTCCTATCAAACGGTGTAAATAGATTAGTGATGCTTCGATGACCTGTATGTATAACACAATAATTACCATATACTTGAGATTTAAACCGTATTTTCTATTTGGTTCATGGCACCATAAGTTGAAATTTCCTCAAGCTTTTCATTAAGATATGAGACTTGTTGGAAAAAGAGCCACGTGCTGTTGTCAGCAATATTGGAGGTCTTTT
Organism: Leptinotarsa lineolata; assembly: GCA_015342045.1. Classification (NCBI taxonomy): domain Eukaryota; kingdom Metazoa; phylum Arthropoda; class Insecta; order Coleoptera; family Chrysomelidae; genus Leptinotarsa; species Leptinotarsa lineolata. The sequence goes on from WOGR01000758.1 coordinate 8,633, forward strand.
TATTGATATATTTTAAAATGAGGGTTGGAGACAATAAGAATTCCTGAGGAATACCAGCGATAAAGGTGAAAATAACAGAGAAAAACATTGATTACTACTAGCAAGAAACAGTATTTGAGAAAACTGTGAAACCATAAACAAAGATGATCTGGAAAATCTCCACATTAGTGGGAGATTGACAGAGTTTCAACAGTAAACTTTAGTTTCGTTAAGTACAGATGCTGGTGCGTCGAATCAATATTCGAGTCCGAGTACTCTGATGTTTCAGAAACCAATCTGAAAGTTGCTACTGGTTCTATTATCCTGATGAAAAAGCCCTAAGGATTGTCAGAAATTGTGGTATTCAAATAACTCCTGTAGGATGATGCCCTCTAATCAGCTCCTAATCGAAAATTCTATTGCGATGAGACTTTGAAAGCACCATCATGTAATTTTCGTTAATGTACGGTTGATATTGAAATTTTTACATTGACATTGCTCTCGATACCCCTCCAAGAACGAAAGGGTCCCCTGCACTGACCATTTCCTCATTTAATACAATTTTCTGATAACAGACATAAATTTCCCCCCTAACGTCAGAGATAGTGCCGACACGTCAAACTCCCCAAGATATTAATATCACTTCCGCTTACTTATCCAATAAAAAATGACGTGTGTCCTTCCGAGATGAGAGAGCATTCCTGTAACGAACGGTTTCTGCTCCTGCTAATAATCGCGATATTGCGACAAGTGAAACACATCTGATAAGCCCTTGACAGACCCGCACACGTGGGAGAGAAAGGGAGATAAGTTGTGTGTGACAGCCAGCACACAAAGTGCTCGATGACCGAAGGGCAGAATGAATGGTAGACGGCAGTCCTGATGAAGGGTGGACGAACGCTCCTGCTGCCCTGCCTGTCGCTCTCCTGCTGCCGTATTCCATCGCAATATCCGCTCTCGACGCCGGTCTACCGCAGGAGTGGGATTACGAGTGGTCGAGCGTGGAAAAAATGTTATACTTGCGGCCGTTCAGGATGGGTCTCTTTGAAGGTTATTTTCTGCGGAGTCGCTAGCGTTGACGATTAGTTGGGACTCTATTATGGAGTAGGAAATGTCTGGAAAGTTTCCGAATTTAGAGGCCATCCAGACGTTCACAAAGAGGCCGCAAGGGAGTCTCACAAAAGGAGCGTTAGGGGTGGCATTATACAGGCGACGAACGGGTTTTGAAATGATGCTGTGGAACATGACAGTTCGAAGAGTTTTTATTACAGGAGTGTTGGGAAATGTTGTTTCTAAGAATCACGTTGAGGCATGAAGGCAGTCTTGACAGTTGATATTGCGATATTGGTGTTGAATCCTTATTTTGATGACTAGCAAATACGGCCCTATCAACATTAGACGTGAAACTGACAACAACAGAGATGTAATCAATTGAGTGTGATGGAATTGACCGATAACGTAAGTATCAGTTTATTGTAAGATTATAACTGAACATTTTACAACACCGTAATATGTGTTTAACTATACGATAACTTTTTTAGTTCGTGAAATGACACTGCAAGAGAAAGAAGAGTGGCCAAAATGATCAATATAATGAAAACTGGAACTGAAACAGTACAAAACCAGTCCGAAATATTGAAGAGAACACAAAAGAAAGAAAAGAAATAACTATCGTACAAGATAAAAAAAAAGAACAATAAAAGGCAATAAGAAAATAGATAAAACGACAAGAGTGATCAGGAAGAAAAGGAGGAGAATAAACAAAATAGAACATATTTGAAAAATCGAAAGAACTCTATAATATTAATCAAGGCTCATTATTCTTTTAAGAAGAAATAACTGCGAAAACCTGGAAAGATGAAATCATGATGGTATTGGATGAGATATAATCATCTTTGGAAGAATATAGGATCTAGGAAATCATGAATGGACTATCCAAAAGTACCGAAAAAATAAATAGCAAATTCACCAAACACATAGATAGATTTAAAGAGCGATCACGTGTTTATCAAGATTAGTGAATCCTGGTAGGAGCGTCATTGTCTTTTCAGTCTGTTAATTAACAATAAAATCAACAGTATTAATGAAAGATCAGAGTTCGCATGAAAGCGTTATCGTGATTTATAAGAAAAATTCTATGTAATCGGCATAAAAACCCCCTCAATGTCACGAACACCTCATTTGGAAGTATATTTCCGGAATTACGTATATTTTTCAACCGGTCCAAATACATCCTACCCCGTTATTAACCCCCCAATCGTGCCGCCGCCGATTCATCTATCGTCCATTCAAAACAGACTCAATAACAGATAATTTACGTTCATTTCGTTGGCAGCAGCGTGATTTCCGAAAACCGTATAACACGATAAATTATTTCTCTACTGCTATTCGTGTTTCTGCTGCGGCCGTTCGCAGGGACAAAAGTCCTGAGCGATTTATGGACCGATTCGTTTTCTCTGTCGTTTCACGTCACGTTGAATGCGTATTATAAAATTAAGTGGCCGGTCGTGTTGTAAACAGTAATTACTTTTTTTGATGGGATAATTCTCGAAATATTTTTAGGCTGTTGTAGGAAATTCGGCCAGAATAGTTACCAGCCACTCGTCCTAGTGACTCGTGATTGCATCGTGCAGGTATTGCCGAGTAACAAAGTTTTCGATGAAAAATTGAAATTTATCGGAAGCAATACCACAATATCTTAAAATTTCATCCATAAATAATAGTCAACCTGTTTTTCAAATACCTGAAACTGATATGTTTTGATTAGTTTCCTATCTAGCCTGTGTGTGTTTGTACGAATTAGATACAACTGATGTGATTTCCGCAAAACGGAAATTTCAGCTGCTGACATTAAAAACACTCTTCTTGAACTTCTGCAAAAGGCACCTTGCTACGCCATAGTACTTGATGAATCAGGTGACATTGATGATGAACAAATGTTTATTTTCGTAAGATTTCTTGATATTGAGTGTCAGATTTTCAGGGTAAAGTTGCTAGCAGTATTGCCGTAACACATGAGGAGAAGATTTATTCAAGGACATTGATGGATTTATTACTAAATCTAACATTAGTTATGGTGTCGCTTTCAACTGACGGGACCCCAGCGATAATTAGAAAAGAAAAAGGTGTAGTAAAGAGAATCAGAGACAGCTTGATCAAATTGATTAATTTTATGAAATCTCATTCTGCTCTTCAGCACCGGCATTTCAAGAAGTTTCTTTCTGAATGTGATTCAATGTATTCTGAATTACCACAACATAACAATATTCGTTGGCTACGTAAAGGTCAAGTTATTGAACGTTACTGGCTAATAAAAGAACAAGTAACCTCCTTCTTGCAAACCTTAGATACGCAGGAAGCCAGAAAGCACTTTGAGTTCATAACAAACAAGCGCAATATGCTGGCTGTGGCTTTTCTTAAAGATATTTTGAAATATTAAAATGCGCCAGCAATCCTTTAATATAAAAATAACTGTGAAAAATAGTAGTAGTAGTGCGCCCGACTCATGATCGGAATGTCGTGGGTTCGATCCCAACCTCGACCACACATTTTTCTCGAGAGAATTTATCTAGTTGAAACTGGGATGATTCTGCAACCGTATTGGGAATCACACGTTAACAGGTGAGACCTCGCTAGTCCTTAGCTCGCACAAGTTTCGACTTCTGAGGGTTGTTCGTAGGGGTGCGACAGCTGGTTAACGGAAAAAACAGTTTTTAAAAACAAAACAGATCATATTTTTGGTACTCAAAGAGGAGTTTTAATTGAAGGATTGTTAAAATAAAAGGTAAAAATGGTGTGCTAATACCTGTACCTGGATCAGGTTAATTGCGTAAAGCGTGTTCATGTTGACTCAGGGAGTTTTGATTAGATAAATTGTCAATAACATGCGTAGACCCTTTTCTACGTGCCGTCATGCTGTTTGCTATTCTTGAACTTCTTAGAATGGGATTACATATTCGGTTGAGGTTTACACACGAATATGGGATCTAATTTTTTTTGTCAACATATTTACAACTTCACATATGCTTCGCATACGAATTTCGAAATTTCTCCATGACATGTACACCTAATGCCTATCTGACATGTTGACATGACGTTTCTTCATCAATATCATGTGCTGCACATCATAATCTGTCTGCGAAGATCTGAACTAGTGCTCTTTGAATTCTCTTTATGAAGTCATTAATCCTAGTTTCTCCTTTAATTCGACTATTATTAGCGAATATATAACTTGATGTCCTTTTGACATCATCTTTGTTTTTCTATCCTAACGAATTCTACAATCCTCCTTCTTTCATTCAATAATGTGTGCACGTAGCGATCCTACTATTGTTAACGAAGTAAAGACTTAGTGCTCTTCTGACGCCAGCTTACTTTTTTTTCTCTGTTGATAAATTCTGCATTCCTCTCCTTTCATTTGTTGTGCTACACCCGTCAACCTAGCTATTATTAACGAAGATACAAGGTAGTTTTTTTCAGAGATGTACGGTGCATACTATCTTTGTTTTCTTTTATCAATAAATTCAACATTCCTTTTTTCTTTCATTCGGAATACTGCACGTGATGATGTTACTATTATTGGCGAAAATACAACTTAGTTTCCTTCTGACATCATCTTTGTTTTTTCTTTGCCGATGAATTCTGCATTTCTTTCCCCTTCATTTGGCATGCTGCACGTGACAATCCGACTAATATTAACGAAGATGGGGCTTGGTGTCCTTCTGACATGTTGCGCCATTTTCTTTTTCCTTTGTTACAACTTATTCATTTTCACCATCTTCATCACCACCATCATCTTCATGGTACTATTCGAACTACAGTTTGAATAGAGCCATGAAGATGATAGTACAGTCTGCTATCGAAAGAGCTCGCATATAATAATTAGAAGACGCTAATTAGAAGGGTTAGAAGGATCATTAGAAACCACCAAGGACATAACTGATTGGTCATAATAGTCACATACACCTCACGTGTGTGAACATGGAAAAGTTGCAAGCTCGAGCATTCAGAAGAGCCTGCAGTTTTAGCAACCAGCTTTTGACTCCTAGTGAATTCTAAGTAAAAGGTCAAAAATTCGAAAAATGAAACAACACGAATTTCTGAACCGTTGACACCAAAAAATATCCATCAATTCAATAAAGTCGCATTGACATCAATGTTACTGTAAATCAATTTCGAATAATGGAAACCAATAAATAACTATAACAGTAGTGATGATCCCAGTCGATAAGAGGATTACTAAAGTCGATTGTCGACGGTGCATTCAGATAGAACGCTCATATCCACACATCTACGGTAATAAAACGGGGTAATCCGAAAATCAAAACGGTTTATCGAAAGGGTTATTAGAGCACTTAGTCTCGCCTTTCGACTCTGAACGCGATTCGAATTGATATTCGAAGATGGATGGCGACGATTTTTTAGATCGGACACTTAATGGAACCACTAAACGTTCCTTTCGAGACGCACAGCGAATACGAATGGGGTATTTTCTGGACTAATGGGGGATATTTCTGTTCGGAAGTGTTGCGTGTTGTTGACCTCGGTCTCGCAGGTGATAATTTTTTCATACGACTTTCTTGGGAAATGGTATTTTCGTTCTTGGTTAGTTTTCAACGGAACTCTTGTATTCTAAAGTTTAACGGTTTCATTTGCAATTCTAATAACCCCTATAATCTCTAGTGCGAATTATATATTATGATGAATAATAACACATTGATTGAAGAGTTATTTCCTAACATTTTCTAAGGCTATTTCAATCCCATTACAAAACCATAAATAGTATGTGTAGTAGTAGTATGTGTAGTATCAGTATTTTGATGGAATGAAACCAAATGTTTCATCGGCTGCCGCAGCAGACATCATCAGGTACGTAAGTTGACTGCAAGGACGAAGGTTAATCTTGAAGTCTTGGCGATGATAATTATGTCTGCCGCAGTAGTAGATGAAATGTTTGGTACCTCAGGTTCCATTCTACCAAGCCATACCAACCTGTATTATGTTCTCTTCAATCATAAAAACTAGTATTCCTCAAGGAAGTGTTCTTGGGTAATTTTCTTCTTCTTTCATTTTTTTTTATAATATATAAATCTTGCTTTATGCAGACTCCATATCTAGTGCTGAGTCATAATAGAGAAATTCTATATTCACCAAAAACTCAATCCATATACTTTGACTGGAGAAACCATAAATCACAATAACTGTGGAATTAGTTAAAATTTTAAATACTTGCTATAATATAGACCACATTCTCAAACTGCCCAATTGAGTGAAAAATTCGAATTGATTTTGAAAACGAATTTTTGATTAAAAGAAATTGTGTTCATTTCATCTCAACACTCAAAGTCTGAAATTTCATCAGGAAAAAAACTTTTTATGGAATAAAACATGAGATTTGTATTTTATCCGCAAGATCTGCCTAGACTAAAATGGTTGTTCTAAATATTGAAATCCTTGATGGAATGATGCCCCCTAACCCTACTACAGAAACCTAATTTCATATCAGATTGCCTCACTACACCAGAAATTTTGGTAGGACGAGCGCGGAAAGTTGTCGCTAGCTCTCTTTAACTTCTTGAGGCACATGATTCTTGGACCCATGATCATTCACTTCACATTGTGGGGAGATGTCATTGGTTACTGATTTCGACACATCATCCATGTGTATCACGAATTAACGGAAAGGGCATGGTTTCATGGTAAAAAAATATGTATCATGGAATAACCAGATATTCGTCCGGGTGGCCCCGTGTGAAACGAATATTATCCGAAGAGGAGAAAAAAACGTAAAATTTTGAGATTTTCTCTCGAACTCCCCAGACTCTATTCAGGCTCAGAGTATGACGATCTTACTCCAAATCGTTCAAAAACTCATTTTAGCGCACTTACTTCAACAACGTATCATACTCTGCTGGGAGTAAGCAACGAAACCCCAGATTACTTTGTGAACATTGATGTTCTTGGTGAACCTTGAGATCATAATTGGCTCACCATATTGCGACATAAATAATGGCTCAAGAAATGCAGAACGCTGTGTCTTGTCTCATTGCTCAAAACATGATTTTTGGACCCATTGATCAATTACCTTACTGTAGTTATCGATGCTGATGTGTGGTTATTGATGCTGATGCGTCTTCCTTATGTAACGGAGTTCGACAAAAAGGTACAACCTTCCGTATTTGTCAGGAACAGTTATTTCGTGCTTTTTATTTATATCATCCATCGATTATACCACTGTTTTTGATACTAGGCCTAAGGACATTTTTTTAATTGAATCATTACTTCTAACCTTACCAAAATACTAGTAGAACATAACTGATATTTAGTTAAGTAATTCTTCGTCGAAGACTGAGTACCCCAACATGGAGAAGCAAATGGAAGAATGGGGAATGGATGTAACTAAACCTGAACATCTGTTTCAAGTGAAACATATCCCTTTTGACATTCGAACACTAATACAATCCAGTCAGGGTGAAATCCAATTAATGCACATGTGCATGCAAAAATTGATTATGTGCTAACAGCAAAGTGCAAACATTATCAGCTCGGTGACAGATGCACGTGTTACTCTCGATCTGGATCGTTCTCCTGGTCCATTCGAGTTAATGCATTCAACGGAATTAATCAAGGGGGTTTAATTGAGAGCCGTTTCGAACAACACCTGACCTCCATTCACCTATTGGAAAAGTTACAATGAATTTCGAGAAACCCTTACTGGGGACTATCGCTGTTTTACTTAGTTTCGGTAGAGGTGGGGTTAATGAATAGACCAGATATATTTCTTTCAAGCGTATAAGTGAATAAAATAGAAGAGTGTTTTTATTTTAGCATACTAAAGACACAACTAAAAGATAATATTTATGAACACAACAGCAAAATAAACACACTAAAACAACTCAAATAAGCTTACATTTGTTTGTGGGGGTGACAAATTTCAAAATGCTACATATCATTATATAGCATATTATATTATATCAACGATTTATAATTGTTTCCTTTAGCTTCCGTTATAAATTTATGAGTCCTTTCTTTGGGTAATTTTTTATATGCTCGTCTATGCAAGAAAAAGTTAACCTAGTTTGAAAGAGTGATCGAATTTACCGTTCCGTCAGTGACAGTATCGCTCGTAATGAATATCTGTGACCCCACACATGACACCACTTGAAATTTTTCACTAGGAAAATATTCTCAAGGATCGAGAAGAATTTTTTGAAAATCTGATATGTCTGAAACCACATAGAGGCATTTGCGTTATTCAGAATAAATATTCAAGTACTGTAATTCGCTGGGGATTGATAAATATAAAGAGAAATGATAACATAACTGAAAAAATCGGCTAGACATATTTTCTCCGCTAATTTGCGTTATAGACGACGTTCATCTCTTACAAACTCCCCTAAGAATGTAATTATCTCTAACTTCTTCCTAAATCATTCCCGGAAAGTTTTGCGAAGGCGCACGAGAAAAAGGAGTGTCGATAACTTTTAAATTATCAAATTCGTGCTGAACTTTCGGAAAGTTTCACGATCCTAATAATCACGAATATTGCTCTGAATTTTATAAGTTCGCCAAAAAAATGCTTTGAAGTTTTCGTTTGTCTTTGTTAGGTCCGTGTTTTCTTTGATCTTTTGTATGCGCCGGGTATATTGTTTGCCAGTATTTTACCTTAATGAGACCAAAGCCGGTGACAGGGGAAGCTGATAACTTGAAGGGGATTCGTTCATTCATTCTGGACCCCTCCTTTTCGAAACGAGAAGGACCACATTCGGAAGTATTTCAATTTATGTTTTGTTGATTAGACATGTGTGTTTTGAATTATTGTTTGTTTCTTGGGAAAGCTCATCCACGTATATGGTGGCTTGGACTTGGAGCTTCAATCAAGAAAATTTAAAATATTAATATTTAAAATTACCAGCTGGAGCCCGCGAATATTTATCAAGAGAACGGTTTCGGATATTTCACTCCTGAAAACACATTCATACCTGGTCCAAACAATTCTATCCATTCAAAGTGACAACTGCTCATACAACATACACCAGAGTCTTGTTAATTGGTCGACCTCGATGCAGATAGGACATGGTTACATCGTGTATATTATACAATTATTGGCGAAAAATCGAGGAAAGCGTCAGCTCGTCAAACGTCAGCTATTTGCCAATCGACAAGTTCAATCAAAAAAGAGTCCGTGTTAGAGTCGAATTAACTGTGAAAGAGCGCTGGTGATTGGGATTAACAACGAAGACATTCGGAATGAGAGAGAGAGAGTAAGTGTTGAATCAACAAACGGCGCTTTAAAAAGAAATGCCGGATAATGCAGGACTTTCAATAAAGAGTTTTATCACGTTTGTAATGTACTATTTGGTTGATTCTTGCCTGCGTTGTTTGACATACATGTCTTTATTTAATCCAATTGACCATTAATGGATTTTTTTGGTTCATCGACGGGAAAGTATCGATTGCTGCTGTCTAAAAGGATAGTTGTCATGGAGGAGTTGTAGACGTAGGAATTTTTTTGCATAAAAAAATATTTATGGAACAATGAGAAGCCTTTCGAAAAGTACATCGTCCAAAACCTACCTATACATCTAGAGACCTCTTACAAAATTCTCAAGACTTTATAACTGTACAACGCCTGGCCAAACTTATGGAATTTTTGAGAACTTTATATTGACTAGGTACCTGAATCTTTTGGACAACACAGTTGTCCTCAATTGAGAGTAGTGGCAGAAGTTTCTTTATTGCTTTCCTGGGAGATCAGCACACATGACTGCGCGAGTTCACAAGGAGCTCACTAAAGAAGTCAATATTTTTGGTTATAATTCCTGGGAATGTTTTCCAATAATGTTGATGAAGAACACACTAGGGTCCCGGAAAGTGAAAATTTGTTTATCAAACAATAAGATTGTCATCCAGACCGATCTATCGTCGAACTATTGGCGACCTGTTCATATCGTTGTTATTTCTTGTATCTGTTGTTGCTGAAATCATTTTAAATTTTTCATTTTTTTTTCGAGCAACTACTTTCCAAGTCCACAGGTTAACGCCCTCAGAAATATCTAAACTACTGAGTCCAATTGAACCTTTGTAATTTTTTACAATGATGGACGTTTTGAAAATCTAGGTAGTTCAAATATTTAAAAAGAAGTTTCTCTCCGATCCACAATTGTTTTTTCCGGTTTTTTTAAAAATATTTTTTATTTGCTTCTGTAAAATTTAATGAACTGTCAATCAAATTCAATCTAAAATGCTTACTGAATGAATAATTTGCTAACAATTACAAGAAAATCTCTAGTTCTTTATAGTTTTCAACGTTAAACATTTCTAAATTGATCCTTGTGGGCTTGGAAGTTTCCATTTATGTGCTCTGCTATAAAATACATTCGCGGTAGCTTTGTAAATTTTTTCCTGTAGATAATGCATGATTTCTCATTTGCATATAGAACGTTTGCTTTTATAAGGCCACGAGGAAGTATTGGATGGTGCTGTCTAATTAGCACTAACAGGTAACAAACTGTTTCAGTTCAGTATGGCTGCGGGAGACGTGAGATTTTACATAAACAAGTTATCAAAATAGACCATCGGGAGTCGAAAAAGAAAATATTTTTATTCAGTTACCCATATTTTGAATAGTATTTCTGTATTATATGTTACTCCATCAAATTATAATAGAACAATACGTATTCAAGTTTTCACAATTTCTATAATTTTTCAACAGTGATCAATAAAATTAGCCACCAAATCTAAAGAATAATAAGAAACAAAGTTTTGTTTTGAAAACGAAAAATTATTGTTGATTAAGAAAACATTGGGATGCTAGACTAAAGTAACAATGATTTTACACCACAGAAGAGTAAAAAAAAATTGTTTTCAGATCTGAAACACGGTACGAAAAAGGCACAAATGAAGTTATAAGAAGTAGGTGGGGAGAAATAAAAGAATGATGGAGGTTTTTCGGAAGTACTTTCGTATCAAGCTGATTATAAGAAAGTATCTGATATTATGATAATGGTAAGTGAAATATTCACATAATTCATTTAAAATTTTCAGTTAAGGCCGGTTTTTCAATATGTATTGAAAAATCGGCCCTGAATAATATTTAGGATGATTTTAACTGAAGTAAGAAGATACGTAAGAAAAAATATATTCCTCTGGTGGACAGGCATCCAAATTCTCGTATATCCGCTGTGTGTCATCTGATTTCTTGTTGTTTTCGATATATGAATTTTTTTAATGCTCATTTGAATAATTGTTTCTATTATGATCCTGAAACTATTTTCAAATAACAATTTCAGAGAAATAACGCCTACCGGACACTAAATATTGAGACTCAAAACTTTCACCAAAATTATTCACCTAAATTCGCCCTAGAATGGACAAAATATACAATATTTTTTCATGATCAATCAACTAAGAAAATTTGTACCTCATTACTTCCAAAATTTCATCAAATAATAGCCTATAGGTATCTCTGTTTTGTATTTTTACTGTAGCTTAGTGTTTCATAAGATGTTTAAAATAACCTAGGAATTATTTTCAAGATTTCCAAGCTAATTCAACTGTGCTTGCTTGAACGAAAATTTTATTACTTTTGACATAAATTTTGGCAATTTGCATTCATGCTAGAGAGTTGATCATTTTGTAGTTGAACGATTTTTTCTATATATTATGTTGAGGAAGTTCCTTAAAAATCTACTATAAAACTTGAGAAAACTTAAAGTTAATTGAGTTAAAATTCTCAAGAAAAAACGCTCGACCCGAAAATTACAAAAAATGACAATATAGGCATAGTCCTCGACGCGATTTTTTTCAAGTTGTGATTTCATTTAGTGCCCAGTCCGCACAAACTCGGCTTCATTATTCCACTTTGTCTACAATTAATCTATGCTAACTAATACCGGTAGATTTCTGTAATAATCCTCTAGCTGAACTAACACAACTTTATGATCATCAGCGAGCAACCTCCCTTCGGATACCATTAAGCAAGAGTAACATCTGATAAGCCCCCATACACGGAAACGGAGCTACGCATAAACTTTTTATGCGGTTATTTTCGCTCCGAACAAAGACTTGTTTCGGATGAATCGGGATAGAACCTAAATTAACCTTTAGTCGGCAGTGCAGGGCTAGCGGACTAACCCGATTACGAGAAGGTTTATTATTCAATAAAATCGACGAGTGTAAAACCGGGAAGGCGCGTTCTTCTCCTTTGGAGAGTCGACAGGCGAGATTGTGTTTAGTGGAGGTGGTAAAAGGGGATTTCGAGTCCTTTCGAAGGATATGGAGCCACATGTGAGGCGACAGTCATCCTTTAAGTTATTGAACTCCATTGGTTATGCGTTAATTCTCGAACAATAATCACACTGGCATACAAGAAGTGGACTGTTACAGAATAGTGACTATGACTATGTCCAAGTATGTTGATAAGTTGAACGGCTGTTTGTAGACTATTGACAGAGGAACCTTATCAGATGCTTGCGATCTGGTCTGAAAACAATCAAGTTACGCCTTGGAAAAGGCTATGGACCCCATCCCATCTCGAAAACGCCATCTATGGGACGATAGAGAACTCAGTCCTCGAAATCAAAGATGAACGCGGCTCCCAAATGCGGTCCATTGCAGTGCCAAGCTTCGGCATTGGTCGCCTCGATATATGAGACATATCCTGGATAGACGCTTGAATTTTCAGGAACACTTGAGCCTGGCGATATAACGAGCGGCTGCGGCGGTAAAAGGCACGTATCCGCTCATTGCACGGAGCTCCAAACTCAGTGTTGACAAGTTGCTCATTTCCGAACAAGTAATAAGATCAGCTGTGTTGTACGCCCGTCCCCTATTCAGAAGATGCAGAATAAGGTACTGTGTATCTGCACGAATAGTGACAAATACAAACAACGAACATTGTACCACCGTCAGCCAGATATTAAGCACGGATGTACCTTTCTGTCTGACTCGAATGAAGCGAAAAAACGAAAACTCTTTGAAAATGCAAGGAAAACAAACTAGTATCAACTATGTCAATAATGTATTCATATTTGGCATGTTCAAATATTTGAGTATAGAATTCACTGTTTCAGACCGACCATATTGATTTCTATATCGTCAATACACTTTGGCATTATGAAATTTTCCAAGGTCTTTCAAAATAAAGTCTAACCAAGAAGTTCTACAAACCTCTGAAAATTGAGCAATCTTATTTTCCCAATCAGCCCTTTTCGAAACTTTCATAAACTAATACATTTATCGATACGGAAATTTTTATGATAGGATATTTCCAAACACTCAACAACTCCATTATATGGTTACCTATACGAGTTTTCCTATTAGGAAAAGTTTTCCGTTATCATGCGAGGCACGAAGAATTGTGATCTACTTTGGCTTTTGTGAGCGTCCCCCGTTTCGATGAGAAAAAGAGGGGAAAAGTTACAAACGCGCCTCTTTCTATATATAACGTTTCCCCAGATTGATTCCGATATCCCGCAGATTATGGAAAGTGGCTCAATAGAACATTTTGCGTAGATTATTTTCCTGATTGATATATGTAAATACATTTCTGGGTGGAGGCTTAGTCGAGAGGCTTAGAGAGAGGATTTTCATTTCGAGACGCAAGGTTTGGTACAGTAGGCCAATTCGTTATCAATAAGTAAGAGAATTTTCATGTTTTATGTTTCGATATAAATCGTGAAAAACATTTTCCTTTTCTTCGTTATCTTAATTTCAGGCGAGTTGGAAATCTAATCCTTGACTCTTTCATCGTGACTATAGTATAGAAAAGCTCTATATATTGTAGTGTAGTGCAGTTGAGATTACTCTCGCCGCCTATGGTACCCCCATGGTGAGGAAGTTTCCTAACGAATGTCATTCTTCGTGTATGGCCTCGAGATTATCGCATAATCTCACCAAGAGACGAGGCCTTTGAGGCGTTCAGTTTGTCTTGGCAGCAAAAGTGTTGCCCGTCAGCATATTCTGCAGGACGGGGAATTTCGTAAGCAGGGTCTGTAGCTGGCCGAGAGCCGTAAGTAGACCGTCGTTCGAGCTAGGACCGCTGCTTTGAGTGGATCTTTTGGCGCTCGTGTACGAGACACCGTTTCTAGTCCTGTTCACTCCGATCGGCCTTCTGGGTTGAGCTGGTAGGTCTCTTGACTATGCGTTAGCCTGTTTGTTTTTAGGGTGCTCCGGGCAGCCTTGGAAGTTCGCTGGATGATCTCCTTTACAGTTAAAACATCTCACCGAAGATTGTCTTGGTCACTTACACTCGGTCGTCAGATGTCGACCGGCACATCTTAAGCATGCGGGGACTGCTTTACAGTTCCTCTGGGAGTGTCCGAATTTCTGGCAGCGGCAACACTGCCCCACTGTCGTTCGGGGTCTTTCCGGTTCACTTTTAACTCTGATGTTCAATATCTCCCTGACCCCATATAAGTGATTCTGTTGTCTCGAAACTAGGACCAGTATGAGCGGGAGTGGTTTATTATTTCGCTTTTTGAGCCTGGCTATGGATATTATATCGAAGCCCTTGGCTTTCAAGTTAGCCACA
>WOGR01000759.1:0-22789 GCA_015342045.1 Leptinotarsa lineolata
CACCGTGATCCTATTTTTTAAGCATTTCCCTCGACCAATCGACACGAGCCTTTTTTTGAGTGATTGACAAATTGTGTGGGATCCAACGCGAACAATTTTTTTTTACAGTCAAATGTTTATGCAATATTGAATGTATGCTGGTCCCACTAATGCCTAAGGTTGTCTCAATCTCACGATAGGTCACATGAGGATCTTGCAATATCAGTTTACGCACAGCATCAATGGATTTCGGAACAACTGATTTTGGACGACCTTCACGAAATTCGTCTTGGAGTGAACTATGACCACGATTGAATTCACCATACTATCGATAGACACTGGTCCTTAATGTAGCTTCATCACCAAAAATTGAATTGAGTTCATCCATGCACTGTTGCAGAGTTAATCCACGTCGAAAGTTGTAAAAAATAGTCGCACGAAAATGTTCACGATTTAATTCCATTTTTGGGTCGAGATGAATCTTGTAAGATACTGTAAACAACACAAATAGCGCTCTTATGTCAAAACGTTCTGAGTACGTATAACCTCAAAAATGTCCAACTTTACGATAGAGCTGTCAGTTGCCAGATTTCAACACTAGGGTTGCCAAATCCCGAAACATAAAAGGCAACCTATCGTACATTGACAACGTTTTCCTCGTATAACTGTTAAGCTTCAGCACCAATCACGGATTTTTTCTTTCGTTATTAAAATACGAAAATCAATTTATATGCTTTCCACCAGCTGAATATTATACCACTTCTTGCAATAGATGGTCAAAACAAAATCAATAAGATTGGCATATTGGTGATCGGTCTCATAGGATCTCCATACAATTTCACTCCATTCGGCTCCCCAGTTTATCCAGGAAAGCTCTCACTAACTAAATATTTGATGATTTCGAGATTCGTTCTGGCAAATTATTGCAAACCTCCATATATTCCACGAAATTCCGTCGCAGGAAACTTTCCAAATGGTTTCTCCAGCGTCAGTAGACGTCGCAATATTCCGTAAATATCATTGCGTATTGAAAAATACGGAGTTCATCCTCGAGAAATGTTCGAACTTTCCACATATCCACCTCCGTTTGAACTTTCATGTTTCCTTGATAACGATAAAACTTCTCCAAAAATTCAATAAAACTCTGCAGCGGTATAGTACTTTTTTTCGGTAACGCACACATTCTGACAGTAAATATCAGCCTCCAAAGCAGCGTAATAAAAATATTCCCGCTACTGCCTTGATCAACAAAACGGCATATCGGCGAATTCGTTGAGATTCCGCCAATGGGTTTATTGCTTTGCTTATATTCCAAATTCAATAAGGATTGGCGATAAAGGCGCGACTACAGACGCGGATAAAAATATTTAAACAGGAACGGAGTGAGGCATTTATTAAAAATATTTTTCAAATTAGGAAAACTGTTTAGATTATTGTTTGAATTGGATTCCAAAAAAAGAGCTGCAGATGATTCTACTTTCGAACTCAGAAAAATGAGATTTTTAAAATGTTTTACCTCGAGTATTCATTTTTCATCAAATTAATCGTCCTTTATTCAAACATCAAGATATTCATCCCAATCGAACGTTTCTGAGTGATGTGGATCAAATGAAGAATTTTTTCTCACAAACCAAAACTAGAGCTTTTTCTCTCGATGGTAATGATGATGATGATGGTAATGATGATGATGATGATGATGATGATGATGATGATGATGATGATGATGATGATGATGATGATGATGATATGCAAATCAGAAATACGCGACGGACTGTGGCTGCTCATCTTTTTGAAGTTCAAGTACTCCTCGAACTTCGCTGTTTAAAAACTCTTTCATTTGGAGAACTGCATTCGTGTGGAATGAACTTCCTGAGAACGTTTTTCCCAATGGATTTGATCTCCAGCAATTCAAATCCAATGTGAATCACTACTTTCGCACAAGCACCGCTCTTAGAGCGCCTTAAGGTTTATCCTGTAGTGCTTGTGTTTTTTTCTTAAAAAAAATTACCTACTTCTCGTTCACATCCCTTTGTTGTACTTTTTTGGTATGTCATTATACTCGTACTAAAAACTATCAAATTATTTTTTCTAGCTCCATTCCCTCAACACCATAACTATAATACCTGGTGAAATATTTTCTACTTGACTGTCTCATAAAACCACCATAAAAATTGATACTAATACATTCATTAATATCTTATTTTTTTCCGAATTAACACATGCTTAAATTTTATTATCTTTTTAAGGTAAACAAAATGAACTGGTGGAACAAACTAGTCAACTCAGATCCGGAAATCAGCACGAAGAAAATAAACCCAGAACCTTCCAAGTTAAGCGACTTAGATGGTGAAACCAGGGGGCTGGTAGAGAAAATGATGTATGACCAGAGGCAGAAAGAAATGGGACTCCCCACTAGTGACGAGCAAAAAAAGCAGGACGTCATTAAAAAGTAAAAACATTGACTTTGAAGTAGGGAAATGTGTGGCACAAACTGTTGAAACATATTTTTGAAAAACTATATAACATTTCATTTGAAAACAGTTTTTTATCTGTGTATCAAGAATTGCATGTAAATTATTTGTCATCCAGTTTTTGCACACTCTTTCGAAGCTATTTTCCTGATATCTTGGCCGTGTTGCGCTGGTTTTATGCCTGATATTTCGTCCGCAACTGCGGTAGACATTACCTTGCCTTTGATAATGCCTGCCAACCAAGGCCAACAAATACGGAAAATTACTTTGAAATAAATTTATTCAAATAAACTCTTCCCACATCAGAACAAAATACTGTCTTTCGACGTGTGTTTCACTAACCAAGCATCATCGGAAAATGTCTAAAGAGTCATCTGCTGATGATACTAACTAGGTTAGCGAAATATTTAGGAATAGGTTTCCAAAAGATTTATTTTATGCCATAGGTTCCAATTCTAGCTATCTAGTTTTGAAACTGTTAAAATTTACTAATTAATTTTATTTCGATTTTCATTATAAAAGGTTTACAAAACCGCGACACGTGTTTCGCTATACAATAGCTTACTCAAGCAGGAAATCTTGATATCGTAGCTTCCTCAAGCAGGAATTCCTCATTTAATGAAGCTTTTGTATAACGAAACACCTATCATGCTTTCGTAAACTTTTGAGAGTGAAAATCAAAATATAGTTTTATTAGTAAGTTTTGACATTCAAATCATTTTGTAATAGGTATCTCTGGATGTGGAATTTTAAATGCTACTCAAACTGACAGATATAAAAAAGAAAATTACTGTTTTTCTGACTCATATTACAATATGACATAGTATCACAATCATCTTCAGGTGATAACTAGTATATTCCTGATACTTTGTGACTAACTACAGATTACTTAGACGCTCTTTTCTCTTCTCTCCTCTCACTTTACTGGTTCAGTGCACCGTAATCCGTTTTCATGCTTGATTACAAGTTTCTATGAAATGCAAATGCCTTCACTAGTCTGACTAAATGCATCCTTGTTCAACATGTACACAGCCTATTTGAACTTTCTTTCATTGAATCATGCTCCGCTATTCCCGCTATCTCTTGAGCTCGCTGTATTTAATAAAAACCATTTTCCGTCACATCAGAACAAGAGTACTTCTTATTGACGTGTTTCACTACTCAAATTGGTTGAATATGCTGACTCGATTAATAAAATACGCGTCATAAAAAGTGTTATAGCTCTGGTACACAAAAAGTTTTTCTTAGATTTATAAAAAGGGTGCATCACTCTCTGTCAATAATAAACAGTTTTATTCAGATCACCAATTTGATTTTCTTTTTTTCAGGTTCATGGAGCAGCACCCAGAAATGGACTTTTCAAAATGCAAATTCAATTGACTGAATTCCGCCGGAAATTAATGAATCGTTTTTATTTTTGTATTCACTTAACATTGTTTTATACAAATAAAATAGGTGGAATAAGAAAAAATACGTTATGCACATTGAAGTAGTTGTTTTTTAACAAATATGTTGAAACTGTTTCAAAATATTTCCTCTCAAACTACTGCTAATTCATATTCAAGAAACTGAGATTTCCACTGAACAGTTTTACAAAAACGCAGCACGTATTTCGCTATACGATAGCTTCTTCACGAGTGTCTATATGCATTATAAAATTTCGTGAAAATGTGTAGTGAAAATTTCCCAGTGTTTTTCAAATATGTTATGAATTTTCATCAAGTATCGGCCAATTCCATCACATACGGCTAATTCAAAGAAAAAACTTCCAAGCAATTTGGTAAATAAACATGCTTTAAGCATTTGCGAATATTCCTTTCATAAAAACTTCAAAATTGTGATTCGTTGGTTATTCGTTGATATCTGCATTATCAAACTATGCCGATCAGATATGTTCCATTTTCCCACAGAAATCTGAATTAAAGCTATTTTTCCAAAAAGGTGATAATGAACTCCAGTGTATGAAAACGAATGTATTCATAACACAAAAATCTCCTAAGTACTAGCTCCATCGAATAATGCCACGGCAATCAACAAATTTCGCCTAGTAAAGTGCACGTTGATCAGAGGTGAATTTTTTGTTGCAAGAGTCCTCATCAAATATTCTTCTCCAGATTTCACGTCCGGATTGTGTGACACGTTCACTTCATCAGAATTTGTCTCCTCCATCAACTTCGTGAAATCCCAGAGCTTTACGTTGCAATCTAGACCACCTACAATAACATTAAAAGAAATAAAATTGATTATCTTTGAAGTGAATTCATCCCATACCTGACACCAAAATATTCCCGCACCGACTGAAAGACAAACAGTGTATCGTCTTCTCATGCCCTGTCAGCTCGGCCACCAGATGTCCGTGGCTGAGGTCCCAAATTAGCACTTTGCAATCTGTGCCCGCCGAAGCTAGCATTCTCCCGCATATACTGAACGCCAATGCGTGAATGGGAGATTTATGACCCGTCATAAGACGGACGTGGTTGCCGGTCGTGCAGTCCCAGAGGCAAACGCGGCGGTCGCTCGAACCTGTCGCCACGTAATTGGAGTTGGGGTGGAACTGTATGCACTGAAAGAAATATATCATATATTATATATACCCACCATATGGACCTACTTGTATATATTCAGTAATTTTTATTAAAATTTCTTGAAAATTATATCTAGACTCACATCGACATCCGAAAAGTGCCCGGCAAATACCCTCAGCGGTTGGTAGTGATCTGTGGCCCAAAGCCTGGCAGTGCGGTCGTTGGAGCTGGATGCAAAGTAGTATCCTAAAGGCGAGAACTTGACGTCCCATACGGGAAACATGTGACCCTTGTAGATGACGAGACATGTCCATATTTGTAAGCTCCACAGTCTGATGGTGGTGTCTTCAGAAGCACTGAGGAGAAGGGTACGATCTGGGGAGAACGAAACCGAGTACACCGCTCCCGTGTGGCCGCACAGGGTGCGGGATGTCTCGCCAGAACGTTCGTCCATCATTCGGACCTGAAAAAGGATTAAATTGGTTTATTTTTGGTGAAAACTTTCTTATTGAACCTGGGTAATTTCAAAATGTTTAATCTGTTGACTATTATAAATGACTATTTAAATTATAATGCCGCAAGGATCCATATTGAGGCCACTACTAACAATTTTATATTCCAAAGATATTTTATCGTAATTTTGATAGATTTTATTTTTAAATTCCTCGGTACATATGAAACAAGTTCAAATAATCAAATATTTCATATCCTTAGTTTTGGAAACTCCTAAACAGCAATCCTTCCCAGCCCAATAATTAATCACATTAGTATTGGCAGCAACATTTATCTAAAATAGGTTATTTTAATTCACAGTTTAAATAAAGGTTCAATACCACATATATACATTTCCTCATAAATCTAGTTACAATGTAATGATTCTAAATCTCGGTAAATGAAATCAGGCAGTGTGAATTCATTTTTTTCACTGAAGATTTTTTAAAAAGTAATTTAAATATTACTACGTTGATGTACAACAAATTTTGTTGCTTACCAAGACATCTTCTGCTTCCACATTGACATCTTCGAGTTGTTCGGCAGTTTTCATTGCCTTAAGCTTCTGCGGCACCAGAGTCCAGACTTTTACTATTGAATCATTGAATCCCACTGCCAGCATACTCGAATCTTCGGTGATTTCTGCACAGCAGACTCTGAAAAACTTGCCAATAAGAATTCTGGATTCAGTTTTAATTTTTCTACTTACGAATAATTTGCGTTCAAGAGAGTGTAACAGCAGCAAGAAGGTAAAGATTCGGGCCCCAAAGTAACTCGTCTGGATGTTTCTCTCAAAGCTTTTATTTTTTCCAGCTTATCATTATCTTTCCTGAAAAATACAGATTCATACCCTGTTTATTATATGATTCAAAATTATTGGAAAAGTATTGAACATGTCATTTTTCATACATAAAATCAGTTTAAGGATCTTTATAGGGTTTCTCATGTTTTTTTTCAGATTATTTTAAAAGATCATCAATAGTGACCCAGAAACCAAAAAAATATTTGTTAGAAATTTTCAGACCTAGAATCTTACCATTCTGGTACTGGTATTCTATCTGGAGGTGGAGCATTGGGATCAGATTTTGTTTTTTTGGAGAACAGAGGATCTTTTTTGGCCTTCTTTTTTTTCGGTTTGTCAGGATTGTCTTGGTCCGCTCCTTCCTCTTCATCTTCCACGGGAGCAGCTGCTAAGGATACCATATCCGGAGCCTTTGGTATTCCATAGTATACCTTTGTTTTGTTATCTAAAATTTATTTTAAGAAGATATTACTTCAATGCTTGCACTTATCCAGTAACTTATTACTACTAATGTATTACTGTTTGGAGAAGTGTTAAATACATATAGAACATCTAAAACCAGAACTTTGATCAGTACCTCAAATATTATAAAAATAGTGGTTTGTAATATTCTTTATAAGATGTATATTAAAATTTTTTGTGTTTTATCAATACTTGATTCAATTAATGTCAGAGGAAATAAAAAATAAATCATTTTATTCTATTATATCCCGAGTTCAGTGGGATTCCATACATTTGTATCATCATGTACAAGCAAAAAAAAAACGTGCATTGGGACAACAGGAGTCAGCGACTGAAAAATCAGAAAAGAAAGTGTCTGACAAACTTTGGAAGTCACCTTTGTTGATAATAATTTTTGAAACATGTGAAAAAATGTCATACCTACAAAATTTTAAGCTTTGTGGACTGACTAATGGTATTTGAAAATGAAGGATAGTAATATTCTACTGCATCGGAAATGTTTCAGTCACAGGTCTACCATCTCCACAATGTGTTTCAAAAATTGTCGCATTACTTATTGCAACTTTGAAATCTTTGCTGAATTTGGTTATTTGGTAAACAGCTACAATATATATTAGTTTTATGATTATTTATCATAAACGATTGTCTATTATTTCAGGTAAAAACGATCTACAAAAAAGATCATCTGCAATTTTTTGATAAACCTACTCCTTCAAAAGTTATTAGGGTGTAAAGTTGACTTCATGATAATCTGTAACATTTTTTATATTTTCTGAGGAAACTATCAGTTTCATCAAAAAATTTCATAAGACCTTTTTTGTAAATCATTCTAGTATTTATAAGATGTTGTGAATTTATTTAAATTTTTGAATAGGTAACTTTCAATTGATTATAAAATTACTTCTTGTCAAAGAATATAATATATGCGATAAAATACTGAATTTGGTTACCTTGTCTTTTAGCCTCCCCCCCTATAGCTCCCGAAGTGGCATCTATTTGATTCTTATTCCTCGCCACACCTTCATACATATCAAAGTACAAGTGCTCCTGAATTATATTCAACATAACGGCAGCTTTTTTGTCGTTCAAATGCCTTTTCAGCAGAGACAGTGTATCCCTCGATATCCTTATGATGAACTGGTTTGATTTGAATGTTTCCGTTAATTCATTGCCATTCATGTGATCCCTTTTAGTCACCATAGCTAGTTTTTTCAAATCTTCCTGATAATAACAATCCTGCTCAGGTCCGAATTTTTTCATCAAGCCAATAGCTTTTTCTGTGTGTCCGTTGTACACCAGCTCAAGGTACATGTGCACCAAGACAGGATAGAGTATTGTACCTAGGATTATTTAAAAAATTATTGAATACACTTTTTTTCTTGACGAAACTTAAAAGCTGGGAAAAAATTAATGAGTATCAGTGGAAATTCTGCAGACAAATGTATAGATATTTTTCAGATACAAATTAGAAGAATTAGTCAATCCAAACAACCTATTTTTGCTCACGGATATTGAATCACCATTTATTATGAATTTCTTATAAACAATCATTTTGGACTTTTGAATGACCTGACGCTGAGAAATAATGCTTGCGTTAAACTTCGACTTCAGATTCATGATTAGCGTAGAAAAAGTAATGATGAAAAAAATTACAAATGTAGGGGAACCCATTCTTCCTGATAATTACATTATTCTTTATTTCTTTAGAAGTTGCCACTAACTTTATATTGATGTATAAATATTTTACCCAGCTCGTGCTTGTAAATGTCAAGGGATCCTTCCACGAACCGCTTGAGCTCAGTATAAGAAACCTCATATGCCTCCGGGTCTCCATCACTTTTGTAACCTGTTAAGACGCTGCTAACGTCAGACTGTTGTTGTAGCGATTCCGAATCTGTGCCTCCTGTGAGGTTTGCTTCCTTTCGCAAAATCTCTTCAGTTCCCTAAAATTACAGTTTTTATTGATAATTCAAGGGAGAGGTAGAAAAAACGGAACCTTCAAATTGTATCGTTTCAGGATTTGAAGCACAGCAGATATTTGAGATTTATCCATTTTAGAATGAAATTATCGCCAAGTTAATTGATTAACTCGATTTTTCATAGGAATCATTCTACTTCAAACTTAGTACACTTGACACTTCACACTTCATCAACTATCAACATAACATAATATATATAAAATATCAAATGCAGTGTTGCCAAAATAATGCTGAAGGCTGTATAATGTACCTGAAAATTATGCAAAAAATTTTCGATGTCAAATAAAACGTCGTTTGAATACAAATATTATTCATTCAACATTTAATAGAGTAAGTTATCAAATAATATAATTATATCTTGGTCTTCATCCGCAGCCGATGTGAATGTCGATGTGGATCCTACCCTGGTTGTCAAAATTTCCATGAAATATCGTACGCAAAATAGTAGAATGATAGTATGTTTCGTGGTTTAAATTTTATTAAATACCTATTTTATATGCTGAAAAATGTGCTATATGCCAAACAACAAATCAAAATGCTAAACAATGTAAAATTATGCTAAAACAAGCATAAAATATGCTAAATTGGCATCATTGATCAAATGACAACCTATCAAATGTCAAATGACAGGTTTGCCAATAAATATTGTATTTTCGTACTAGAGTTTAAGCAATTTAATAACAGACGAATACTACTTCGTCCTGTATCTGTTTGTTTCTGGTTATATTCCATCGGTGGTGGTCGTGTTTTCGTTCTTTCATGTTTATGTTCCATTCCTTTCTATCAGGTTATCATTCATATGTCTACATTCAGGAAATTCAATCTTTCGGTAAAATTTAAAGATTTTCGAATAAGTTAGTCTTCTTCTCAATGTTGCCAATCAAGAAACGCCTGCAAACATGTACAACCATTTTTACGTAAATATGGTTACACTCAGTGATTTCGTGACTGTTGTGATACATGAAACATTTTTTATTTCTAATTAAAAAATGGCGAGTTTTTATTTGAATACAAAATGTAATTCAACATTCACCTTGTTTTCAGATGTTTCCATGAAACTGACGTATCAGAAAAGTTTTCGCCATTATCCCAAAGCTACAGACTGAATAACAGATGTGACATCATTTCTGTATTATTTTCAACATATTTTACTTTCACGGCCGGTGTCTAACAAATTGTGCGATGTTTCCGGGTTTACTAGTTTCTTCAGTTTGCATATCGGAGCAAGGTAGATCACTTCGACCGTTGCTGCATCTCCTTCAATAATGTCTGCCGCAGTAGCCGACGAAACGTCAGGTATAAAAACCTACAGACCATGACTAATGAACTCGGGAACATCGGATATTATTTTGCTGAAATCGATACAAAAATAACTTAAATTGAATATAATGGATCTTTTATGAATACGTAGAACAGAGATGGGAAATATGAACTGAGTTAGTCTGAGAGAGAAACAGGTATATTTTATGCGTCACTTGTGCACTTGTGAGCAGCTTTAAAAGATGCGCAAACGTTGGTGCGAAAGAGCACACCAGAAGCATTTTGCTCTGTGATGTTGGCCATCCTGATATGTTGTCAATCTGCTGACACCTGATTGGTCGACTAAACTCTTTTCTTCGACTGTCATCTGTCAATTGTCAGTGAATCAAGGCAAGACGACCAATAAGATTCATTCTTTGGCCATAAGTGACGCGCGCAACTCCTACTTGCACGTGTTATTCTGAAAAGGTCTTTTATTGTAATTGATAATTTTTGAACTGTAGTAAATTTTTCATAGAAGTGACAGTGATTGTTGACATAATGAATAAATTCATGCCTTTTATTTGGTGAAATTGTTTCTTTTATTCATTTCGAATAATTCAAGTACAACAAATATTGTGAAATTTTGTAAACCAAAAGGACGTTGATTTGATGGTCGAGTATAAATTAAACCGGTTTTTTTTCTGGGAACGTAATGGATGGCATGAACTTCTAAATTGAAATTATATTCTCAGTTCGAAAATATAAATGACAAGCAGAAAAATCATGAAACAGTTAACTTCAGGAATGAAATTAGTTGAATGATTTCAATATTAAGAAGAATGTTTTAATTTGAGGACAAGTGAATAGAAGGAAAGATTATGGCAAGAAATAATTCACAAAAATTTGAGGTCTTTCGAGAATAAAAAAAGAATTTTTCGGAAAATCACCAGATGGAACCATTTTCAAATCACAATCGTAATATCAGCTCAAAATAATAAAGCTACTTTTAGTGAAACGAGAGTTTCATGTATAAACCTCTTCAGCACTTAAATTGTCTTTTTTGAGAATAATGCCTTCCCCTACTGTTACTGCCTCAATGCCTTAAGAGGATTTGATAATTTTTTCTGATGTCACATATCGAAGATCAGACCTGAAAATCATGACACTTCTCAAAATGAAATTAGTCTTGTCGAAAATGATACTTTAATGATTTTTAAGTGAACTCATAGATGGCACTCTTTTTCAAATTGCAATTTTTGTCTCAGTTTGAAAGGATTAACTAAATTATTAAAGATGGGAAGGCGGGAGGGATATATAAAGCGATCACTCGCCAGACACACCATCTTGGATGTTCAAAGAATCCGAAGAAAAAATTTAGAGAGAGTAATATAAAACAGTGTGTTCAAAGAATCCAAAGAAAAATTCAGTTATATAGTAATAGTGTCTTCAAAATCGACAATAACCCCCCCCCTCTTATAAGCTCTCCTCAATACCTAAAAAGATTTCAATTATATTTTATACCTTCTTACTGAGGTATTAGATGTGGAAAGAAAGCGGCGCCATCTGTGAGATATATTGGAATCAGATCAAAAATGTATCACAATTTTCACGAGGAAAAAACATTTCGTTCAAAGATTTTTCTTCGAACTGTCCCGCAGTCTAATATATACACGGATGAAAAGGTGACCTAGAAAGTATAATATACACTAAGATTTCAAGATTCCTTACCATTGGCATTGTCTAAATAGATTATGCTATTGAGTCTTGATAATTGTCAGAGTGACAAATGGGTCATGACAGAGATTTGACTGCATGAAGTTTACAGACATCCATACCGCCCTTCACGGTGTTACTCCTACCTGGCTGGGGTGAGCTGGACGAAAAAGCTGTTCATCCGTTAATGGAGGATAATAGGGCCTCATTCGATTGAGTGTCTGGGCCTTCTATATTGTATAGGGTCGTCTACAGCATAATCTATAGCTTCTGTAACTATTGTTATTGAATAGGCTGTTGGCATATTAAATTCAATCAGGTGTGGAGCCTGGCTCCCCCTTACTCTTTCGGCTGTCGATGTCAGAGGGACAAATGGGCATGTGGACTGAGTCGAGAATTGTTATTGAATAATGTGATCCGTACACAAACCGTACACGATCATCTTGGTTTCAACCAGGTGTGGAGCCTAGCTCCCTTACTCTTTCAGTTGATGATGTCTGAAGGACAAATGGGGATATGGACTGATCCAGAGAGTTCATGGCAATATGGTCCTTACGGGCATCCGTGCCGCCCTACACGCGTTTGCCCCTGCCTGACTGGGGTGGGAGGGATGAAGATGTTGTTCACCCTTTAACGGAGGATATGAGGGCCACATTTGACAATGTCTGGGGCTTCTGTATCGAGATGGATCGTTAACAGCATAATCTATAGCTTTCCTGACTAACGAATTGACACGTTCATCTTCATATCAGTCAGGTGTGGAGCCTAGCTAACGAATTGACACGTTCATCTTCGTATCAGTCGGGTTGGAGCCTAGCTCCCTTACCCTTTCAACTGATTCTTGTCAGGAGGACAAGCTAGCTAGCTAACGAATAATGATCCGCGTCGTGATTTAAATTTTATAACTGAGAACGAAGTTGTAATTAGGATCTACAGCCATCTATTATCGATTATGGAAATTATAGTTTCCATTCATCTATAACTGTATATTCTATATACAAAGTCTATACTGTCTATAGACTGCCTGAAGACATTTTTATTTATAATATTGAGTACTGGAATCAGCAGTAGAAAATTAGCAATACTGATTATATTCGTAATGACTATCAGGGTTAATATATCATAGTAACCCTGATGAATACTCTCTAATTTTCTGATCAAAGACCACAAACTGAATATTATAGGAGAATTTTTAAAATTAATACAAAATTTTTTATATTGTTATATTTTATATTGTTTCAACCAATACTAACGCACTAATGTTTCCAATGGACCAATAGATTGAATATCGTATCAATAGGTAGACTTATCGTTGAATTAAAGAACTCGTCTTATGAATTGTGGAAAGAGCGCTACTAACAGGTACCGCTACTGACATGTTCCATTAGTTTTTTCACGATTAATCAAAACGTTATTTCATGAATATCGACCCAACCATAGACTTGTACTTGAAATTTATTATAAAGGCAAAAATGATTTTGGACTAGTTTTATTAACTTTCATACTAACAAATCCCAATGTAAAAACACCAATGTAATAAATAGATATTTGGCGGTAAACAGAATCCATCTTTAATTGATACTACCACATCTCTGATATTGATGAATTTTAACCACAAAGTTAACAAGTAATACTCATGAATGTTACTCAGATTGAAAAAATGGGCTAAAAAGAAATTAAACAAAAAATAAAATTAATTCAAACGAATCTACAAAATCTATTCTATTTCCTGAATATGTACCATTATCAACCTCGATAGCTAGTTGACCGCTGGAATACAAACAAAAAAGAAAATGGGATAAAGACAACAAATCTGAGTGGAAGTGACTGAAGGATCGACAATTTTCTCATCATACAAAGACAAAAAACAGACTATTTTGTCGAAAATAAGAAGAAGAATCCGACGCTTTGAGCTTTGATTTGCTAACCTATAAATTCGTCAGAATTAGATATTAATTTTGAATAAATCAAGTTAAATATACACAGCGATTTTTAAATACCATTGGACATGGCTCTGGCAAAACCAAAATCAGAAATGTCTTCGGAGGAGCTCCAGGCTCGCGAAGAGGAAGAATTCAACACGGGGCCACTTTCAGTTCTAACCCAGTCGGTGAAAAACAATACCCAGGTACTGATTAATTGCAGAAATAACAAGAAATTGCTAGGCAGAGTGAAAGCGTTTGACCGTCACTGCAATATGGTGTTGGAAAACGTAAAAGAAATGTGGACAGAATTACCCCGTCCAGGTAAAGGCAGGAAGAAGGCGAAACCAGTGAACAAGGATAGATTTATTTCAAAGATGTTCTTGAGGGGCGATGCAGTTATTATAGTGGTGAGGAACCCACTTGCTACGGCGAACTGATATGTACTTTGTGTTAAATATTCTAATTTAATTTTGTAAGTTACTTATAATGAAGATTTTGAATAAAGAAATTTTTCCATAGTATCAATTTTGATTTTAAATTCTCCAACTCTGATGGACAATTTTACCTTCAATATTCAAGAAGTATTTTTCTGGTTCAAGACTAGATGGACAATAATCAGCAATGTTCATATCGTAAAGGCATAAAACAGGAATAAACGGAACTTAGCAGACTATGGGTTGACAGTGAGTCATATCCAGTTAACGATGATCTGCATTATGCAGTTCTAATCTCGAGTAGAAAAGATTGGATCATCTGGGAGGAGGAAATACTAGGAGCAGATCCACTGATGTGTCAAAAATACCTTCAAGTTCTGGGGCAGCTGTATACAGTTGCACACCCAGATTATAGATATCAATCTGTTTAGAGACCTTTACGTTCTTATTTCAGGCAGAAATCTATGCCATAGATTTACATGAAGACAGATTGATGAAACGCGCCTCACACATGAATCAATGAAAATATTCGTGAATAGCAACCAGCTCTGGCATCACTTGGCTCTCAATAAGTTTCATTCAAAATGTTAACGATCTCTTGAAAAAATTCCTCATTAGGAAGACTCGATAAATTGTCTCCAGTCTGCGTTCCATGCCACACTTTAGGTTTTGTCAAACAAATATAATAGGTCTACTGCAAGAAAAGTTTTAGATTACTGGAAAAATCTACCAGGATGGTTTGTTCCGAGGAATTTATATATACTGCAAAGAGTATCACCAAGCTGCACAAGAAGTGAACAGGAGGGTCAAATAGATCCCCTTACCTAATTTATTTATAGTGAAGAATTTCAATAGGACACTGTTGAATTTGAATAAAACAATATTTTTACAAAATCTACTTCAATTTCAATTTAAAATTTCCCAGTAGTATTGGAATTTCAATTTCTTAGTTATACCCTTTTTACAGAATCTTAATCGAATGAAAAATTTAATATTTTCCTTATAACTTGGAAGTATAGGACATCATATCACATTTTACAGGATAACCATATCTATTGAAAACACTTTTCCTCACCAGAACAAAAATACTGTCTCTCGATGCTCATTCGCTAACTCAGGTACAGGTAATTGAGAAAAAGTATTTTTGTTAGAATATGAAAAAAGTGTTTTTGATAGATTTATTGTATGCTAAAGATTCCAAATTGTACTCATCAAGGCGAACCATAATAATGTTATAAATCATGCCCTAAGGAAAATAACGCCGGCCGCCACAAACCAACTGTGACGTAGCTAAGAGCGCGCTCATTCCGAATGAAGTTTCGCGATTCTTCGACCTTCGCCGGCGTTCTAAATGTAACGAGAATACCGCTTCTACGGAATTCCAAAGAATGTTCCATCACCTTCGATTGCCAAATATAAACGCCATCCATTCGCCTATCAACACAGTCAAGTGCGGTACGCGGAGCGATCTAATAAGGCAATAGACATTTGAATAATAGTTGAAGTGTTTTGTTATATTAATAGTAAAATAAAGTTGAGTTTGATTATTGTTCAGTGTAGTCAATTATTGGTGAACCCACGGGGTTCACCAATAATTGACGTAACAATAAGATGATATGTGACATGATGTTACCACGTGGGCTGGGCGTTGTTTCGAATCATATAACTCGGCCAAGTCTGGCTATGACATCTTCATCTATGTTTTGAAATTCCAATCGTCAACAAATAAATATTGGCTATTTTATTTAATAAAATATTTAAAAAGTAACACAAATTATGAATCATAAATTAATTGGCGCTCCGGGGCGACTTGATTGATTCCAGTGGCGCATTCGCTTTTTCAACTGCAGCCAAACCCGGAAAAACCTGCAGCACCACATCATCTGAAGATCTTGATCTGTCAATGTCCTCTCTTTCATAAAACAAAATGTAGGGTGTCTCCAGAGGCTTCAATGAATTCAAAACATCACCAGAAAATTTTACCAGACATTTTTTCATCCTTAGAAAAAATGACACTTTCTAAAATGTAACATTTTTAGAATTGTTACATTTATTCTATTCATTTTTATGTGGCATTTTTTTATAAATTTCAATTTCTACTTTGTATATAGGCTGAACTCTCGGTTACTGATTATAATCAAAAGCAAAAAGTTTCTCATTATTAGTCTTGTATATTACTGATTAGTGAACAAAATTTGTAATGGTTGATTCAATAATATCATTTTGTTTTAAAATGGACATAATGTTTGTCCATTACCTTCATGGTACAGATAAATTACCACAGTGTAAGTTTCAATTTTTTAGTTTTTCATTATTGTTTCATTTACCACACGGAGCTCATTAAACATCCTTAATTCACTTTCTTTTATGTCAAATTTTATACTCACCAGTTTCAATAGAAATCATATTCAACATTCCACATAATTTTAAAATATTCAATTGAAACACTGAATGGTGACAAAAACATCTGTGTTCAAAATGTGAAGACATAGAAATGGATACATACTATCAGTCCATAAGTTTCCAATTGTAGAATGGATTTGAAGAGATTTACTCTTACACAAAGTTTTCGAGATAAACTAAATGTTACCATCAACTTTCCAGTGGAAAGTTTGCACATAAGTAATTATGCAACAAACAACATGGCCACTAGTTATAAAATCTAATCAGTGTTGAAATCACAACGAAACGACTAATAGTGCACATTGAAATGGCATACTGCAGACCACTGTACAGCATTATATGGCACGAATACAATGATTCAAGAGTGTCTCACCAATTTCACCGAAATCCCTAGTGAATGGTGTATGTTCTATTTTATGAAGATGATATTTCATTCAAGTCTTGTTATCTAACACAACTAATTAGGTAGTATAATATTTACTTGAATTATCAAACTATTACATATAGTATCATTATTATTACATTGTGTTTAAATTGAAACTCAAATATTTTTTATTACGTGATATCAAAAAAAATCATTTAGATATAATTTTTTGCTCAACATGATATCGAACAATATCGTTGCTCTCCCCTCAAGCAAATATCATCTCATCTCTCCTCCGTTTCGGAGCATTGGGTTTGACTTGGCATTCGGAGTGGTTCATCAACTCTGGAGGACAAGTTGAAACTGGGGAAGACATAAGCATCTGTTTCAGATCGTAGAACAGAGGCGAGTCATCTTGTGTACAGAAGCTGACTGCAATACCAGTCTTACCAGCACGTCCGGTCCTACCAATACGATGAGTGTAATCTGAAAGACAATGCAGAACATTGTATATTTTCAAATAAAGATATTGTCTGAAGCCAGGATATAAATACTTGCAAATACTTTATAACTATAATCAAGTAAGTTTATTGAGCAATGTTTAATGTATTTAGTCAAATAATGGTAATCAAATATGTTTCAAATGGACTAATCAGTAAATCCATGTGAATGAACATACTCATCTCATCTGACAACGGAAGAGATAAATCTGCTCCATCACAATGACGGTTCATACTCAAATATTAAGATAGCTCTCACAGCAGTGTCAAGATGTTCCACTTAGACCATATACATTTCCAATTGATAAATAATTATCTTGTGGTCTAACACTTCAAAAGCTATGCTAAGGCCTAGAAAGATATCAAAATTTTTATTATCTCTACCTAAGCTATCATATGGATGATGATAATATAATTTATTGATGACAAAGTTTAAGTGCTACAGTTAAGTATACAATGTAAGAATACTAATAATTTTTTATATAACTGTATAAAAATCTTAACAACAAAATTAAAAGATTTATTGAATTAGTTTATCACAAGGAATTCTCAAACTACATATTCTCCAAGATTGTAAATGGGCTTTTCTATCAAAAACTTCTTTTTCACCGCCTTTTAAAATCCAACAATGAAATTCTATTTTCTTAACTTCACCAAGTGAGTAATTGTATATTTTATGGTTATTGTGAATAAATGAGCCTTCAATCAAGAGTTATAGAAGAAAAGGGGAGTCGACTATTGTTATTTTGGCGAGTATTGCAATAAGTTGGATAAGGACCTAACCTGTCTATATGTTCATAATTAATATTGTTTCTGAGATTTATAATGATCTGCAGTTAATATTTTATAGGATTTAAATAGCGGTTTACAGGAGTCATATTTAACTTTACACATATATTTCATAGCACATTTTTGAAATGTTAAAATGCTGGTAAAAGATAGCTACTGAAACTTACTATTATACTATTGACATCATTTCAACTGTTTATCAACCCGAAGACAACTTTTTTTTTAAGAGTTGTTAAATATTCATCAAATTTGAATCTGTTCTCAATATGAATTCCTAATGGTTTTGCATAGCTTTCGTTTTTTATTATTTCCAAATTGATTGTGGAATTTTGCAAAGTACACTTGAAAATCGATAAATGTTTTTTTAGTATTCAAGAAAAGACGATTCAATACACATTAGTTGAATACTTTTTTATCAGTCGAGTTGTGTCATCAGTAAATAATGTAAACCTACCTAACGTATTGATCAGATAATTTACATAAATTAAAAGATAACCGGACCCAAAATCGAACCCTGTGGAACCCCACTTTCGAATTTTTCTATTCTTGAATATACATTAGTTCTCACTATTGACTTTGATTCAATAGCATTATATTATTAGAAAATTTGTTGATAAATCTATTCATTAGTTAATAGCTGCAAGGAGTCAAAGCAAGCTGTGGGAGAGTTCAAATCAAATCAAAATATACTTCAACGAGAACAAAATCTGATCTCGTAGGCAGTGGTCGAATTGTTTTGTCTGCTACTGCGACAGACATCATGAATAGTAAATGGGTTGATTGTGAGGACAAAGGTTATATCTCAAAGTTTCAGCAAACCACTGTCGTCGTCGAACAAAATCCGAGCTGAGAGGCTGTGGTTGAGTGGAACCTGAACTACTAAACGTTTCGTCTTATATTGCTGCAGACATCATCAGAGAGATATGCGTTGACTGCGAGGAGGAACGTTATATAATGACTGTCGTCGTTGCTGAGACTTTGAGATATAACGTTCGTTACCTAACAAACCCCTTATTCTAGCTATCCAACTCCCTTTTATTAACTTACCCTCGATTGTCTTAGCCATGTCATAATTGATAACCATTGTCACATCTTTAATATCGATACCTCTTCCGGCTACGTCCGTAGCTACCAGGATATCCTTTGTTCCACCTTTAAGGCTTGCTAAAGCATATTCTCGCTGCTCTTGTCCTTTGCCACCGTGCAAAGTACAAGCATTGTAACCCAGCTTCTCCAGGCCTTTTGCCAACACGTCAGCTCCTTTCTTCTGGTTAACGAAGATGATAACGGGTGGATCCACACCTAAATATTACAAAAAAAAATGTTTATGAAAATACTCAACTTTCAATTCAATAAAACCTAACAGTTCCCTCAGCACTAACCTCTTGATAGATATTCCATGAGCTTGCGCCTCTTGTCATTTTCTCCCATAATGTGGACTATCTGTTCCACCCTTTCTACTGGTTTACCGATAGAACCGATGTAGACTACCGCAGGTCGCCGGAGATACGATCTGGCAAGCCTTTCCACTGCCGGGGGCATAGTAGCGGTAAACATCACAGTTTGTCTGTATTTCTTCTTGCTATTGTAGTTGGCCAAAAGGAGTCTGCAGTAATGAGAAGAATAAGTATCATGAAAACAAACGACATTCAAAATCTGCTTTTTGTTGATATTTTCAAACCTTCTTGACAGATATTGAATGGAATAAAAGTGCAAGATATATTCGATTTTTTTAATTCTGCAGACAAGCAGATTAATGACCTCCGAAAAGTTAGGTTCTTACAAAATTCTTAGCTATATTTTTTGATAATCAAAATTATGAAATGAAACAAGTTATTGACAAACAGATATTAAAAAAAAAAAAGCTGTAACTTATCAAAATAAACTAGAAGTTCACCCTTGCTACATCTGTATGAAATTCTCCATTATAATTTCAATTTAATTTTTCAGGTTGCAGAAGATTCTAATTAGTTAAAACTCCGTTACTCTTTAACTTTTATAAAACTTCAGTACTTGATGAACGTTCAGAGAACACCAAAAAATTCATTGAAAGCTCTACGAAACAGAGAAGTGAAAAAAAAAACCTTGAACAAGCAGTGTATCTCAACTGGTTCAAATCCTATATTACTGATACAAATCACGTTGTTAAAAACAGCTTGGAGGTAACTTCTGTAGTGCCCAATAGGTTCACTTTTGGGCCCTATCCTTTATCAATATCATGATCTTATAGGATCCTTCCCTGGCATAGCAAGAATAGTGCAGTAAACAAAATCACTATCACCAAGAAATTGGACAGATTAATTGAATAGTAATGATTCAACTATCAAAACTTGATCATCTTTAAATTTGACTGCGATGATTTTCGACTAAACAGCAGTAAAGTTTTAAATGTATTCATAAAAACAGACTAAAACTTCATCAGTACATAATACCTTCAACCAAAATATTGGCATCAGAGTGATATGTTGACAATTGCCCCAAATAAAGTCATTTTAACCACCATAAAAACGATCTACCATTCTTTACGTGACACTTCTGTACACAACATGTTCCAGTAGGTGTTGATTTTGTTGAAGCAAGCTGCATATTGATTTTGCAAAGTTTGGCTACAAGAATCATTGTAAACTTCTTATGAGAGAATTCTGATTGGCAAGTATTTGATTCTGAAATCTATGTAGATTTCTATCACAGTAGAATACAACCAGTAGGCTCTCTCACCACGTAATCTGCCCGAGTTGCCGGGGACCTTCAGCCGCTCTTAGGATGAGATTCTCATCTAACGCGTTCAGTGCTGTAGTATCGAAGGATTCGAAGGTAGCACGGGCATTAGATTGGTTATAATAAACGGCCGGATATCAACATATGTGTGGACTGCATGTTCCAAGGGGTGGGCTCTTGAAGAGCTGGTAAAATCAACGTACGGAATGAGTAACTTACCACAAAATCTTCTATATCCCTAAATTTCGTTTTTATATGAGCGCACGCCTATGGCAAAAGAACGAAATCGGCTCCGCACTTCGTTTCGAGGTTACCGAGAACTTTGTGAATTTATGAATGAAAGTAGTGGGAGTTGACTTACTGGTTGATTTTTACTGTAATTTCATCATGATGTCATCTGAATATGAAGTTTTATAATGTTCAGATATATTATAAAAAATTTCTCAACTTGAATGTGGCACATATTATCATCTGGAAAATTTGAAATCTATTCTATATATCAAAGGAGTTGATAGTAGAAACAATGACACGTACTTGCTATCCTCTGCTTCTTCCGAGTCTGGCTTTAGGTTTGATACAGGCATATACTCCAAGATCTTCTGTACATCCGGCTCAAATCCCAGATCGATCATTCTATCAGC
Source organism: Leptinotarsa lineolata (assembly GCA_015342045.1). Taxonomy (NCBI): domain Eukaryota; kingdom Metazoa; phylum Arthropoda; class Insecta; order Coleoptera; family Chrysomelidae; genus Leptinotarsa; species Leptinotarsa lineolata. Next base: position 21,440 of record WOGR01000759.1, read on the forward strand.
TTCATCAAGTACAATATACGTGCACTGATTCAACACAAGATATCGATTTTCTAACACATCTATGAGACGACCAGGTGTAGCAATGACAATTTCGCATCCCATACGGAGCCTGAAAATTGTTTCACATGGAATTTCTCATAAAAAGATACATACAAAGACATACCTAAATCCCTGTTCCTCTCTACTGAGCCCTCCTACAACTACCACGGTCCTAATTCCCAGAGGCTGTCCGAATTTAACAGTCTCTTCTTCAATCTGTTGGGCCAATTCACGTGTTGGTGCCAGAATAATAGCGTAAGGACCCTGATCTGCATCTTCATTCCTCTCGATTTTAGGCAAACTCTGAATCCAAGACAGTAAAGGGAACAGAAACGCCAGAGTTTTACCGGAACCCGTTTCTGCCACACCAATGATGTCACGATTTTGCATGCCAATGGGTATGGCTTGCCTTTGAATCGGAGTAGGTTCTTTGTAGCCAACTTTTTCCACAATCTCAAGAAGTTCCTTCTGTATGCCAGATTCTTTCCAGTTACGAATTGGTTCCGGAATTTTACCACCTGAAAAATGTACAGAAAGAATAAGTATGTAGTTCAAATTCAAAACTCAATATATATAATAAATGCAACAAATACCTTTTATTGTTATATTATAGTCCTCCCTGAATATTCTCCAATCTCTCTCCGTCATCTCTAGTAAGTCTTTCTCGGTCCAATGTCTGTCATCCCAAAGTTGCTTCTCTTCACGTCTCCTCACTTTTTTCAATCTCACTTTTTCTTGCGCTTTCTCTGCTTCTGTCCTTCGTTTCTCCAGCAATTCTCCATAGAACTTGCTTTGATCCCTCTTCTGGGCTTTTATATCGATTCCAGCTAGATTACCTCTACCATAAAATTGTACCTACAAACCCAAGAGTAGTGAAGAATATATGAGAATATACGAGAAATTCCAAAAATCCACGTCTTTCAAACTCTGAAAACTCAGCCGCGAAAGTCTGAACCATTTTGTCAATATATGAGAAGTTTGGGTGTGTATATGCATATTTCAATTACATTTTGATTTGCCTAGAAAATGGAAATTCCATGATATTCACTAATAAAAATATACTCTTCAACGTTCAATATATTGAATACAGTGTGTAACAACGAAAACTTAACAAAGCTGTTCTTAAATATAAAAAGTAAGATTTTTAAAATTCAACTTTTGGGGATGTTGGGTATGTATTTCTGCGTATTGTCTTGGGTTTTCATCCGACCAATAACGGCAACTGTGACGGTTCATGCAACCATTTAAATAAAATGAGCTTTCGTCCGAAAAACAGATGTTATAAGGCAGCTCAGGATTTTGCATTAATCT
>WOGR01000760.1:0-23106 GCA_015342045.1 Leptinotarsa lineolata
CATGTCTGCTTTTCTGGTGGTCATAGTTGGCAGCTGTTCTGCTAATCGGCTGTGATAAGAAGCGTTATACATTACCAGTTAACTAATTTAGTGATCCAATACTTTTTCTGGAAAAAAGTTGGTTGTGTAACACGATCAATTTCTTTTTTAAAAAAACAATTGTTTTCTTGCCAAAGTTTCGAATTTAATTAAATTCTTCCTCAGGGCTCTGTAACAATGCATTTTCATAAACATACCTCTCACAAAACTTATACGATTAGTATCGTTTCAATTTAATAAGAAATAATGAGTTGTTCATTAAATTACTCACCGAAAAGTAGTTTTTCCGTGTTGATATTACTATTATTAAAACAGAACACAGGCCTATGCAGATGAGGACGCTTGATACTGAAGAAACCGAATGACAGTTTATGGCATTTTATGGTCGCAAATATAATAGACCTGGGAAGTATTGATCAGTTTACCGATGTTTCAAAGTATTTAACGAACTGGTTCACCTATTCGCTTGTAAATCCTAGCGATATGCAGAAGCTATGTTGTTACGGGGGGCAAATTTTATGGAATCATGTTACTTTTCAACTATTTACAATGGCGATGCATAGACAATAAAAATGACCTCGATAAAAATTTAGTTCTAACATTTAACATTGTTGCCGTGAGCTCTCAGTTCAATTTGTATATGAATCACCTTCAAGTGAAAATTGTTATACTATATAGTGTAATTAGTGCCTTGTAAAGAGTGCCTGCTTTTTATTATATTTTGGCGGTGGCCTTAGTAAGTCTTCCATCTTTTTACGATGTTATACAATCAAACGTTTTATACTAATGATATTTATTTATCTCGTTGTAAGAATCAAATATATTGATCAATAATGGTTTATCGTATGATATTCATTTGTTTGGGTTGATATATTTATACTATTCTCAAATTATTGCTTATTGATATACATATTTTTAACTTTGTTTTCAATTTTACAGAGCAATTCATAAATATTTATATTGTATTTCGTGTTTCTTAACACTTTTTCACTTTTTACATGAAAATGAAAACAATGTTTTTGTTATTTTTTATAATACACAAAAATTTTTTATTTTTAGTGTCCCACTTTTTTTCATGAAAAGCCGATTATATTATTTTCAGTCAGGAAAAAATTTGATGAATGTTTTTTTTTATTGTAATATACTTTTGGAACTGATTAGGAATCTGAAGTTGAACTCTGTTGGCTGCATCTAATTTCTGAGAAACGACTTCATCATTTCAGTGAATTATTTCTGGCAATGGAAATCATAAAATTACGATCTCATTCACTTTTTATTTTTTTGACGTAAGTAATTTTTTATTTCCCCGAAATTGTATCCGCATTACTAACTACGTATCAAATTATTTATGCGATTAGGTGACAATCGGATAAAAAAATGTATATTTAATTATGTTGGCAGTATTACATTACACTCCTGAAGAAGCTATTGTATAGCGGAACACTTATTGCGTTATTGTGAAACTGTTCAGTGAAATTCTCACAATGAAGTGTTTCTCGAATACGAATATTATATATTATAAGTCAATGCGATGTTGCTAAATATATTTTCAATTTTCTGAAATTTTTTGTGATGCCAACAGTTGGCAAGGGCTTTAACACGTTTTTAGATCAGTGAAAACAAAGTTTATCCGTTTAAAATGGATCATAATAGAAAATACGTTCGTTTCAAACTGGAATAATTTAGAGTTATTGAATTTGTACTTTGCAGCAACTAAGCAAGTTAACAAATACCAAACTGCCAAAATTGTCAAACAAGGAGTTTCAATATTATTGTCGTGTGAAATAAAAGAAGGCTAATATTATCAAAATTACTTTTGATAAACATATGTTTTTTAACACGCTAAGCAAGACTACTACCATAGTCTTGAAAAGTTTTACATGGAATATATTTTATTTTACAATTATTCGTTTCCCTAATTGAATTCTACCCAAATTAAATCTATTTATTGACAGACAACTGTGAAATTCCGATTTTTTGTACACGTATGATTTTCAAAATTCGGTTTTTTCACGTAACAGATACGAACATAATTGTGGTCATATCTGCAGAAACATGCTGAATCTTTGCATCCATGAAAAACGTACATTCTCCATCTTTACGAGTACCTCCGTATTAAATTGCGTTGTAATACATTACAATACAAATAATGTGCAAAATTGACAACTTGAATAGTAAGTCATTATTCAAATATTCAAATATTATACGAGTATGAAAAAGTGTGTGATCTGTTAACTGGTGTTGAAAGAATATAACATTTATGAATATGAAACAAAGTTTTGAAAATTGTAATGTCCATTTCTTTCATCGGGAGGAAAGCTGAAAAAAATTTTCAAAATCTCGCATCATAATTTTCTTTTTAAGACATTCACCTATTGTGGAATGGCTAACAATGATGATATAATATCATTTATGGCCTGAGAAATATTTTGATGAAATAAAAATTTCTCGCGAAAACATTTGTGATAGTTAACGAAAAAACAGATTTAAACAATTGAGTTTAAGGTCCTCACCAAGTTTTCGTGACAAATGCACCAAAACGACAAATTTCGACTTCAGTATGATAAGGTGAATAACAATAAAAAAATGATTGCCTGATACCGAATTTCAAAATTTTACACATAATTGTACCTGTTGTTCGCGATTGATGAAAAAATTCAGCTCCTGTCTAATTTTGATCTGAGAAACGGATCTTAAAATTTTTACAATTGAGGAACTTATATGAAGTTTTGAATTCATAACTCAATTTCTGAGAAATATATAAATTAGCTTGTACGGATATTTTGAACAGTCGAAAGTTTTCATCTGGGCAGGTTGATGTCTGAAATTTGTATATTGAGCAATTGAAACAATTTTTTGATACTAAGGTTTTTGCTGTGATATGAGACTCATCTTGAATAATCTTTCAGAATTATTTTTTATACGACTGATTTAGAACTAAAGAAAATTTGTATGTTGGATGTTCGGTCATTGCCAAACATCTTCAAACAAACAATTGGAGAATGATATTTCATAAAATTTTTAAGACCATTTTTTATACTGAAATATTTGTCAATAACTGGTGGAAGAACAGATGAACTGTTAAGTAATATTTCACTCAGATTTTCAGTAACGCCGATATTTTATATTACAAAACACTGATTACATAGAGAATATCGGTTTTATTTAATAATTTCACATTTGCGTGGAAATGTTCATATATTTTTAGATAATTTCGTATGTATATATTATATCTGATACCACCTACTTTTATAGTTATCTAATTTTTAATTCATTTCATAAATGTCATTATAAATGTTTATCTAATGACATTTTCCTGATGTTAAGTTATGTTGATGAAATCATTGAAACTATATTGATTTGTTGATTTATTTTTACATTTTGGAATGTATAACGTTTATCTTTACATTTCACAAACGACTAAATCATTGTATAGTAAAATATATTTTTAGGGGTTTATCTGTAAATATGCTAGGTTTCGGAAATAATAAATCATTAGAAACTTGATGTTTATTATTTTAATGTCGTATGAGTTTCTTCTCAAGACCTCAAAATATTTCCTGAATGAAAATTTTTACAACTACAAAACGATATTTTCAATAACTTTTCAGTTACGATCAAATACTATGAGTCATAGAATGAAGCCTCATTAAAGTTGGTCAGCTGTGAAAACACCCATAATACCCCTTCAAGGCTTTCAAAATATTCACAAGCCTGCGATGCCCGCTCTCAAGAAGGTTTTCAGTGCTACGCATATAGAAACATCATGAAACCAATCAATTCAAGTTGAAATAATAGTTAATTTTCTTTATTCCTTCCCTTTCTACAATTCAGTTATGGAATAGATGATTTTCATTGAAAATAATAAAGACGATTATATTTAATTCAAAAACTGTGTCGATTTAGTTGTAGGTAGTCTGTTTGTTATTAGTTACTAGTAAAATCCCGCTATGAAAAAATACGTCCGATTCCATCCAAATTGAATAGGACATTATTGGTATTCAGTCAAGAAGTTTCTGGGACTTTCATAAAAAATATTTATAGGTTCATACGGAGAGAAAAATACTGTTTTACTATCAAATATTCCTTAAATTAATCAATACTGGATCAGAATTCATGAATATTGAACCAGTATGGTGTCACCGAGGCAATTTCAAACATCGGTACTACTGAAGAGTTACTCAGAAACAGAGATCAACTTGAATATATAAAATGAAGTGAAATTCATCCAATTCTCAATGTTGTTAAGTAGCAAATTCAGTTAATCTCTAATGAAATGGTACATAAGATATTGATGGAATTGCATTTTTGGATTTGAATTTAAAAGTGATTTTGATAATACGACCATCACCTTATCTTCTTCGTGAGATCGTTTTAAAAATTACAGCTTTTGATGCCAATTTATATGCAAATGCTTTCGATTTATTGTAAGTAAAAGGTGAAAATATAAATATTGCTGACTACTTTTACCCATAGAAATGATATCATGTTTAGTATTCAGTGTGTTGATTATAATCCCACGATGTAGTAAGCAGTCGCAGTAAGCTTTTGTTGTGATTAATCATATGCTACATCTTTGTATATTTTGACTTCTATCAGATAGTAGAATTATATTTCTACAGATATTCTGTCATACTTTCAAGTGTCTATTGAAAGTATAATCATCGTCAAGTAACTTGAAATGAGTATAAATCACTGGGAATTCAATAAATGTATGTTTTATGGCTATTGAAATAGCGTTGTTTCTGTGTACAGTATTCTATTATCGATTTGTACTTTCTGACATATATTTTTTTCAGCATTCCGATTTCCATGTCCAAAATGCAACAAATCCTACACCCTTGTCAAAAATTTATCAAGGCACCTAACTGTCGAATGCGGAAAGGAAAAGCGATACAAATGTATATTCTGTTGTAATTCATACTATTATAGGACAGATCTGAGAAAACATGGAGAAAGGGTGCATAAGTTCAAGGATTTCGATTGACCAACGGAGTTTTCTGACTGTTTAAGTTAACAAACAAGGAGTAGCAGCTATATGTTATAAAATTTCAAGGAACTCAGAAAGTAGTAGTAGTATTGTTTCTACTTGAATGTATTTGTTTTTCGTAACGTCGATATTTATAAAAACTTACTGTCGCAATACAAAATACATATACAAAAAACTTTACACTCAATTAAGAAAATACAAACAATATTACAATTTACGAGTACAACAGATAATTTAAAACAAAAATTTTATCCTGTAACATTTTACTTAAATGTTATCATCGCAGATTTTTTATTCTGATTTTTTATGGTAAGGCAGGTACGGCTTTGCCCAACATGTAATATAGTCATAGCAGGTTAGTTTAAGGTTGATATTCCAACCATTTTTTCATATGTAGCTTGTATACTTCGAACCAATCTAGCATCCAAAGTCAAGTCATTGAAAATGACCCTACATTCGTTGGACTATTGAAGTTTTCTCCATTGAAACAAAAATTGGCCACCTTATACTTATTCCAAGTTGCTCCAATTTGAATCACGGTATTCGAAAGATAATTCATTTGCAACAACCGCAAGTGCTGAAGCAACTTGAAGAACTTTCAATCACAACCAAAGATTGAAAGGCTGTCCTTAATATATTTAAAAGTCAAGTTTATTCGACTGGTTTATATAGGTTGCTTTTCAGTTGGGTATTTCAGTCGAAATTCACTATGGGCTAAAAAAACACTATTTTCTGCTATTCAAGCTTTTGGAAATTTATTCTTTCTTTTATCAGGAATATCTAGAAAATAAATGTGAAGCAAACAATGTATAATAATAATAATAATAGATCGGCTTTATTGAGAAAAAAAATACAAAGGAAAGAGACGTGATTTGTAAAGTATTACAGGGGTTATTGGTATTCATAGGCGAAGTCTTTCCAGAGCTACTCAAACTCAACCTACGATTACCTTTCTATTATCAAACGCTTACTAGCTACAAGAAAAAAAAACATTGATGGTACCTAAATGATAGAACAAAACATATAGATTGAATGATTACTTAAAAAACTGTTATATTATTGATATATCAAATTGATCCGTTGAAGGTTTAATAAAAATAGTTGGTATTACCGACTATCATAAATATACATTTTATATAAGTAATAGTAGTAGTAATAAAGACGTTTATTATTATTATTATTATTATTCATATTTAAATTTCCTCTAGTTAAATCTCTTTAATTACTCAGACAAAGAATTGTACAGTTTCATGGCGCTAAAAAGAAAAAATCTCTGAAACAGGGCAGTGCGATGCTTTGGAATGGTTAATTTGTTCTTATTAACCGAGTGGATGTTTTCACGTAGAATTAGTTTATGTAATAAAAGAGGAGAGTGAGGAAGGGTAATCAATTTGTGGACAAAGCAACCAAAATGAAGTGTCATTCGGTTTCTCATATTGAGCCAATTGGGATTTTTTTGGGATTCAGAGATGGAATCGTACTTACGAATTCCGTAGATTAGACGGCAACAAGAATCTTGAGCTTTTTGTATTATTTTCTTATCGGAATCATATAAATATGGCCCATATATGAAATCACAGTAATTGAAATGACTAAGCACTAATATAGTAATAACAATTTTACAAAAGACTCGCCAAAGTTAGTTTAAAATTTAAAAAAGATATTCAAATTCGAACATAAAAAACCAAAAAGTCAAATGTAAATGTGACGTTGAAAATCTATACAGTTGAGCAGTTGAAAATAATAAATGCTCCACATAAGTCAAAATAATAATAGCAAAAAAAATCTGAAATACGAAATTTAAGTCGAATTTACAATATTTTAACTTTTGATCAACAAAATTAAACAAATAATTTCAATACAACAAAAAGTTACAGATCACAAATAATTCTTCATTTGCATTTGAATGTCACTGTATCTGCAAGATAACATCAATCATATTCTCTATGGTGCTGTAACAAAATTTTCAACGTCACATTTGCATTTGACTTTTCTGGTTTTTTATGTTCGAATTTGTTTGCCTTCTTTCACAAGCACTGAAAAAGTTACAATATTGAAATTAACCTGACGTTTTGTTCTACCAAAAAGACACTTAGCCAGTAATTTATTTGGTTTACCCCATGGTTATAAGGGGTGGAAAACGCAACCCCTAAAATTTATTTCCAATTTAACTTTTTGTCTTATTATTTGTTTACCATTAAAAATTTCATTTCCGATAGCCTGTTTCATTCTAAACAAAAATGTCTCTTGGGTTTTTTGCCCAAAATAAACCAGTTCGCAGCAAAAAATTATTTTACGAACAACTACAGAGATACATCGTCATAAATGCGAACTGGATTTATTGTTATTTTGTAGTTGGTACCTGCATCAAACGATTAAGGGGTGATAAACAAAACTAATTTATTAATAACCAAAACACACAACATGTATAAATCATAGTAAATGTTCAATATGTCTATCACCCAGAAGATTAAAAAATTGTATAGTTGGCAGCCTTTCGAAATGTCGCTAGGAGACTATTGTAATGAAGATGTTACTTATGAAACATTTTCTGAAGATATTGTTGTCAATAGATTGGAAGCTATTTACTTCATGAGAAAGACTGGGAACTATGTCTAGAATGAGGCACCTTTTTCGTGAACATCTTTTCCATTTGCAGTCGGCAAGAATACAGATAAGAATTAGTCAAGTTCTTGGAGTTATTGGTTTCACTGAAAGATATGCTTTGAATACTTGAGAATTTCTAAAATTTGGCATTCTTTTTACTCCTTGTCATAATTGTTACTTTTTGTTACAGCAGACCAAGATTTACTTTTCTGAGCCTCAATTTTGATATATTTAAGTTGTTACATTGGGATTGATTTTTGTATTTCCAAATACGTTTCCATTCAAAAGTTTATAAAAAGTATCTACTGCTTCTTCCAATTGGTTTTCGGTCTTGTTTCTCTACAAAAGAAATGTTGAAATAAACAATGGAAATTTGCACAATGCTCTACTTGCTGTACAATACTTGTTCATCCCCAAAATTATTTCGAATTCAAAAGCTATCTCTACGTTAGAGTTATGGATTGGCCATCAGAGGCAATATGTCAGTGGAAAATTTGAAGAACTTTTTTCACCTAAACTAATAAACAATCAATAACTCAATCGCATATAACATTTAACACTAATGATCTGTAATAATCAGATTTGCGTAGTAATAAATAAATTGTCCGACAATGCAAACAATATTCTCAAATTATTTGGTTTTTATAACATATTTCATATATTTTTATGAAAGATCTGTTCAACAGTGAGTTCTTTGAAGTTTTACATCATTAGACTAGACACTCTAGTTTTTTCTGACACGAAAGATTAGTTATATTTTATCTTATATTATGTTAGTTACATTTATATATTCCGATATATGAATCAGGAAAGAACTGTACTCGTAACTTTCCAATTATCGAATTGTTTCAATAAATATGAATTCTTATTTTTCAAGTTCAACTTTGAATGGAGTTTTCATATATTACTTATAACGAACTGAATATACTACAATGGAAATAAATACTTTTTTACTCATGTTTTATTTGTTAATTGAACTCTATAAGAATTCATACCTATATTGATGAAAAATATACCGTGATTGAATCTAGGAACCTTTTTTGTACATTGTTGAAAATACAAATAATAATAAATTCTATTTTCAGTCACCACATCATTTCATTCAACCTCACTGTTCCTGTCTAATTAGTCAGTCAATTATATTTCTGTTTAGTTTATCATATTCAATTTTTAATACAAAATTATGTAATTTTCAGACAAATCAGCTGAAAAGGTATTACGTAAAATTCTTCATGGAGATTCTGTTAGAAAATATCAGTGCTCAAGATGTTTCAAATCATACAAACATGCGCACATTATGAGAAGACACATGGAATTCGAATGTGGTAAGGAACCCAGGTTCCAATGCTCCATTTGCGGCCACAGAAGCAAGAGGAAGTATGAGATGACGGTTCACATAAAAAGGAAGCACTTCAGCAACTTGAAAGGGATTTTGAATTGAGTTTTAGAAATACCAGACTGGTACGTTATGAAAGTACCCGATTTGATTATAGGTTATTCTGAAATTCAAACAAATATTTCTCAGTTAATACTTATTTTTTAAAATATGTCATTGAAATATGTTTTTTTCATTTGAACATTGATCAATTGATCAATAAATTGTAGTTTTCTGTTTGATTTTGATGTTTAACGATGTTTTATTACTAGTATTTACTCTTCATCGATAGTTATTACTGTAATAAACCGATTTCAAATTGGAACTGTTAATTTCTTTTTGTGTGAATGAATAATTTTTCTGATGAATATATTTCAATTCAAATGAATAATTTGAAAGCTTTTAGCCCTAACCCTATACTCTGCCCATCTGAGCACCGGAGTGCTCGAAAACATTATCATGCATATTTCACGAAAGGCACATCCGCTTTTCAAGCGGATGTGCCTTTCGTGAAATATGCCTTTCGATTCCCCGCAGGGCCACCGTTCTGGGTAATCGCACTTTAAAAGGTAAGGCCTCGTTAATCCATTGCTCGCACAAGTTTCGACTTCTGAGGGTTGACGTTCGTCAGCTGGTTAACAGAACGAACAATTTTAGAACAACAAATTTCACAGACAAGGCTTCTTGTACAGACTCGCACTAAGGAACGACCGATAATTTTTTTATTAATAATCGGCTGGGTATAGGAACATTTTTGTGTAGAGTGTAGGGACAAAAATGAGCAGTTTTTTCAGCCTTATCACTACTTGACATTTTGAAAATTTTGAACTTCGAAATACCATATATTTACACACCCCTGTTGTGTACATACACAACGTAACTGGCCACTTGAACACTGTAACATGAATCCCGCCCGCCGATTGCAGTTGAATCTGATTGGCCAGCGTGAGGAGGCTTGTTTATTTTACCCAATAAATGCAAATGTGCGTGGTGATCATGCTCTGATCACGCATCTATCTTTGTTTGGGTTACTTTGTTTGTTGGATGGATATACACTCACAGGCACAATTAACCGCCCACCTTGTATTTCGGTCAATTTTCAGAAACAGTCAAATTCATATCACATTTCATAGGAGGGTATGTTGTAAACTATCCTTAAGGTATGTTGTAAACTACCCTCAAGATAAAAAAACAAAAATGTTAAATAAAAGTCGTTTGTTAATGGATTCTTTACAGAAATTTAATTAATGAAAATTTTCGACGAAAATTTGAAAAATTTAATTGTGACAAAAGTGGCGTTTCTTGAAAAAATAAAAAATCAATAATGGGTGTTGCCACCTCTAGCCCTTATGACTCCTTGGAGTCGGTTTGGTAACCCATCCACGATATTCTGAATATCCAGTTGGGGGTTATTGTACCACTCCTCTACCACAGCCGTCTTGAGTTCTCCCAGGATCATGGGGCTAGTACTCTACCTCGGGTTGAGATCGGGACTGCGTGCCGGCCATGGTAAAACTGGTCTGGACCTCTTAAGGCGACTCTGCTCTCGTCTGAGAACAATACTTCCTTCCATTCCTCAACTGTCCAGTCAGCATATTCTCGTGCAAAATCAAGTCTAGCTCTACCAAAACATTTTCACTTTCGGTTGAAATACAATGAACTGTTTCCTTGTATAAACAAAAACGTCTATAAAAATAATCCATTGTTTGGCAGTGATTGGTCCGTTACAGACTTTTCGAAGCAAAACTATATTCGATGAATTCTGTTAGTCATCATCTTATAAAACAAAATTTTCCATTATTCAAAACCCCACATATTGTTGAGGAACTTCTTAAGTTATCGATTTTCTGGACTTAAGGAAGGTATTAAGGAGTCCTTAACGTTGGTGCAAGAGGAAAAGCCAATTTAAGGGCTACTTAGCCTTAAGTGTCCTTTAAAATACGTTGGAGAAAGTGGCCACAATTGTGTTATATGTGTGTGTTTAAAAAGAGTAAAAGTGAATGGAAAAACTTAAGGTGGTAGCATTGCCTCTAGCAAGACAGCTGCGCCCCCGGACGAAGCTTCTGTTCACTATGGACAGGAGGAGTCTGCCTAAATGCTCTCGAGTGAGAAGCAACGGTCATATAAATTAAAGAAGAAGAAGAAGCTAAATATAGGGTGTCAGTTTTTGTGACGGTGTACGCGCGCAACGCAAAAATTTACTCTAATAATTTTTTCCTAACGCGCCAAAAGAAGTATCAAATCAAATCAAACTTTATTCATTCATTCCATAATTGTCATTTTTACAATTTATTTTGTTGTTACAGATTATGTAATCCTGTACAGAATATACCTAAGTATAATTGCTTGTAGTGCATATTTCTGCACGAGGAAAGATACTGTTTTGTTTTTTTTATTTTAATGCTTGTATTATAATGTTTGGAGAGGTGCAAACTAATCGTATCCAGGGATTTGAAAATTTTGATTTTGTTTTTATTTTTTGTATAAAAACATTAAACAATCAATGATTGACAGGCATTTTGAGTAAAATTGAGTGGGAATGAGCAAAATTGAGGAGATTTTTTATTTTTATTTACTCATTCATTTTTGTTTATTTTTTTTATTTATAGATATTTATATTTCATTCTCATTGATCATTTTTTACTTGGTATCTAAAGGGACTGAGTTCATATATATTTTTTTTGGTTGTTGGTTATATAGTTTCGGCCCTATAGAAAAGGCTGTTTTGGGAGTACTTTTTCTAAATAACGGTATATCAATCGATTGGTTTGTGATAGATCGGGTATAACTTCATAAACTTCCTAATTTTCAAGCGTAATAATAGATGTGTGATAATAGATGTGTTATTTCTGAAAGTCATGTTGAGAGGAGTGGCAGCCCCCTAGTAAAGAAACTGAGCGTTTTTATAAAAGAAATAGTGAATGAAAAAACTTATGTTGGCAGCATTGCCTCGAGCAAGACAGCTGCGCCCCCGGACGCAGCTTCTGGTCACTATGGGCACTCGACTGAGAAGTGATGGCCATATATATTAAAGAAGAAGAAGCTAACTTCAAGGTGTCGATTTTTTGTAACGCTAAAAAAAGTATCACTCCAAAAACTTTTCAATTTTCAAATGTTTTTCATGTTCATGAGAATATTGGTTTTAACGCCTATTGATCCGCGAAAACATTAACCCTTTTTTCTTCTCTGGGAATCTCCCTTCACCTTGAATTCGTGGCAGTGGGTTGTTGCCTACTGCCTCATCAGGGCTGGCTTGCTACTAGAGTTGGCTGTGAATAAACATACAGCGTGGTCCTAAAGTAAGGATTAATTTCCTTTTTTTACGTAATCATGAATGCAAATGAAAAAGTCTGAAACAGTTGAATTTTTATATATGAAAAGACACTTTCTCGATAAAAATATCAGCTAGAGGTAATAGCAACATCTGTGAAAATTTTAGATGAAAAGTGGTAGCTTGGGATACCGTGTTTCAACGGTTTTCAATTCTCTATTCAACAATTCATGATTGGCTAGCCCATTAGTTATCTTGTTGAAAACTAACATACTACTAAATCGTGTCAGGTATTTAACTCGAAAGCGTTTCGTTTGTATGTAATGAAATTACTATCTTCTTGAAATCAAGTAATGCTATATTGCTGAAAAAAGAATTGAAAACCCCTTCAAACAGCTACAGATAATACAGGTGAAGAAATAATTATTTTATTGAGAAGTGTATTTCCATATATTGAAATGGACATGTTTCAGTATTTTTCGGATGTATTCATAATTACGTAGAAAATAAATTAATGATTTACTTTAGAACCTCACTGTATAAAAAACCAATGATAATAAAATGTATTTTATTTTAGGAGCCATCAGATCGACCGAGGAAGCTTTTGAGATAGTTAAACGTACATTATCTGATTTTGTTGCATCAAAAGATCCAGACAGAGAAAATATTCCCATAAGAACTGAAGCAACTCGATCAACAAGCGATTCTTCGTTGAATTTAATTAATAAATGTATCTACTGTGGTAAAACTTTCACCTATTCGTATGCACTCAGAACACATGAGAAATTTTTGTGTAAACGGAGGTTGGAAAATTGATAATAGCGTCATGGAATGTTTTTATGTTTACTATGATTGGATAATTAACATAATATATTAGATTATGAATATACTGACTCATTACTTAATGAAAATTAATGACACTATTCATGATAATTGAAGAATTTTCGCAAACATTTTTTATTTCTAGAAGCGTTTCGCTAACACCGGATATTATAAAATATTTGATTTATTCAGTGTGAACGTAGGGATTGTTTTATTTTTGATGTTCAGAATATCTTTGGGGAAATATTATTTTCTGTGACGGAATGACTGATTTGTGGTACTTTTTGAATCAATAACGTGAAGATATTTCAGCAACTGAGGTTTTTAACAGGTCACTGATCTAATGAAACGAGTATTTGAACCTACAATATTATTTGAAAAATATAATTTTTTCAATTCTCCTAGTAGCGTTGTCCAGGCAACTTTTATGGGTATTAACCCAGGAATTACAGACATCCTTATTTCTCCAATGAAAAAATCTTCTGGAAACATTATCAATATGTTGAGCAATCAGGAAATCTCACATAAAAAATCGAGTGAAGTAAAACTTCTTCAGCTCCATCTATATGAATATATATGTTTATATATGTATAATACACACATGTATATACATATACAAGTGTATACAAGGTTTTTATTGATAAATAAACATTTTTGAATATATTATTTATTTCTATTTATTATTTTCATTATCGGATTCATCAGTAATTACTGTGGTTGATTGTGGTTGTCTAATTTCTCATACCATAGGCATATGAGAAATTAGATATATACATGTTTCCGAATGAAAATTAGAAAGATATCTAGAGAAAACTGCATCAATTGTTGTTCCTTGTCTTGTGGCAAGTTCATTTCGGTTATTATTCATTTGTAGTTATAATTTGTCTTGTAGGAAGTTTACCAAGAGTAGTTCATCTTTAGACGCGAAATTAACATTGAAATCTCCTGCTGAAATCAGTGGCAACATATGATAGTTTTCTTTTAATTTTTCAGAGACTACTCGACCGTTAATGTGTGCTCGCACCTCTCTCTCTTGCCTCTACAGTAATATGCGAAACGTAACTCTCTCTCTTTCTATCTTCACTAACTTATACCTCCCTCTCAACTTCCGTTCGCCTCGCTCGATCACACTTTTCGAAACGTTCTCGTCACGCATTTACCAGATTCCTTCCCAAGTCTAGCACTCGTAAAGAAGTTTTACGTAAAAAATCCATTGTAATGTTATATTAGTATATTCCACATGAGTGATATCTCCATACTGGTCTTGATTAGGTTGATAGTGGTTATTCAAGGGGGCACATACCCTTGAATAACCACTAGTATCCATATCAAACTGGCAAATCAACTGATTTAGCATCAAACAACCTTGTAGAGAATATTTCCCAATCCCTTGACAGCAAGGAGAACGTGGTTGTTGTAATTCTCGATATTGAAGGAGCATTTGACAATACACTACCTAAATCTATAGGATCAGTCCTGGCTGGAAAAAGCATAAGAGTTGACCATAACTGGATGGATCTATGCCATGCTGGTAAACAGAACTGCAACTGCGACCCTTCAAGACTTGGCCATTAGGTTCAGGGTCACCAGGGGCTGCCCCCAAGGTGGGGTACTATCTCCCCTTCTGTGGTCGCTCCTGTTGGATTGTCTGCTTGATTCCGTCGTTGGAAGAGAAGTAGATCTGCAAGCTTTCCTCGATGGTGAGGTCATTGCATTTGGAACGGAGGTGAAATATCCTGGCATTGTCCTTGATGAAAAACTCACCTGGAACGCTCACTTGGAAAAAGTTTCACACAAATCCGAACTGTCCAAATGGACATGTCGAAGGATTTGTGGTAAAATTTGGGATTTAGGTCCCAAACAAATCCATTGGATATATGTGATGATTGTCATACCAATGATCACTTATGGAGCACTTACCTGGTGGCCGAAAGCTTCACAGAAAACGGCTCAGGCAAAGCTCTCTGGCTTACAGAGACAGGCTTGTCTGGCTAGCTGTGGTGCCATCAGTTCCACACCATCAGTGGCCATGCAGATCCTTCTAGAACTACCTTCTCTTCATATTTTTTTGAGAGAGGCTAGATGGATTGCATACAGACTTGTGCACATCGCCAATTGCACAAAGGAATCTATTACAGATGGTCACAGCATTCTGGGAATGACCTCTGATGTTATTTCTCCAACTGTCAACTATGAACTGCCCTATAGAGTACTTTTCTCGAACAGATCCTACAGGACAAGGAAATATTAAGAGCAGATAGTTCTTAATTCACAGATGGATTAAAAATACCTTCAGGCTTTGGTGCAGGTGTTTTCAGTTGCAGATCCAGGACAGAGATATCAACCTGCCTAGGAACCTATGCGACCGTATTCCAAGAGGAAATCTTTGCTACTGAATTGTGTGCAAAGAGATTGGTAGAATCCAACCTTACACACAAGTCATTAAAAATTTTTTTGGACAGTCAAGCGGCGTTGGAAGTTCTTGGCTCCTACCGATCAACGTCTAAATTGGTAGCAAATTGCCAAAAACGACTCTTCTCAATAGAAAGACTTAACAAATTATCTCTGGTATGGATTCCTGGCCATACTGGCCTGGAAGTCAACGAAGCTGCTAACTGCCTTACTAAGAAGGGTGCTACAAGTAGCTTCATCGGACCAGAACCTGTCATTGGCATTGCTTCAGGCTTCGCCAAACAAACATTGAACACCTGGATGGCAAGAAATTTCAAAATCTTCCAGGATTGGCTCACTCCAAGGCGTTCATTCACCCTTCGAAGCTTGTTGGAGTTTAGTAGGGATGAACTACGATGCCTTATAGGGCACTGTCGTCTGAATCATCATATGCAGAGACTCGGACTGTCGGAAGACATACTTTGTACCTGCCCCGCCGTGGTCCGAATCACGTTTTCAGGGTTTGGTAGAACTACACTCTTACCATCTGACCTGAAAGATCACACACCATAGAAACTAATCGGCTGAAATGAACTGAAATGTAACATAGTGAAGCTTCAGCTTAACTGACCTGCAGCCCTTCAATGGTATATAACAACGGTCAGCAACATATGGACCGCGAAAGGACGAGTCTCGGTCCACGGAATATTGTGATGTGTTGTATACCAATTATAAATTAATATGTAGATAATACGTCGAAAGATGCATATCTTTGGAAAATATATTGAAAGATAAGATTTTATTCATTTTCCGACGATTCTTGAATATAAAAAGAACTTCGAAGAAGACATTGCAGTGTTTGTAAAATTTCTGGCCTATCTCAGAAACGAATTTGTCACACGATTCCAAGAAGACTTTGCAGAGATGGGCAAGCTATCTCCGTTTCTCAAATTGCCATTTGAAGGTG
This sequence comes from Leptinotarsa lineolata, assembly GCA_015342045.1. Lineage (NCBI taxonomy): Eukaryota > Metazoa > Arthropoda > Insecta > Coleoptera > Chrysomelidae > Leptinotarsa > Leptinotarsa lineolata. Next base: position 16,463 of record WOGR01000760.1, read on the forward strand.
ATGTAGCGGCAGAATGGACGGATGTGGGTGCCAAGTATTCTAGTCTGTCAAAGCCATTACTTCAAACAGAGATAAGTGATTTGTAAGTAGATGTGTCTTTGAAAATGTATAAAACGGTATCCACTGAAGGAATTCGGGACAAACTTGTCCCAGAAAAATATGAAAATTGGAAGAAACTAGCTATTTTAGCCACAATTATCGTTAAGATTAACGGACGCCCACCTATAGAAGACAGACTTCAAATTTACCGTTCCTCTCGAGAATCAAACTATAAAAACCTGATTGAATAAAACTGGCCGATACTTGATATATGAAAAACTGGCTCAATACCGTCTATTTCAATTTTAGGTCTCGTGTTTTATAATTCAAAATTTTATTTAAAACCGAAATAATTTATAGCACTCAATTATCGGGTGTTTTTTTGGACCTCTTCAAAATTTTCCTGCAGTATTCGGACTCCACTTAAAACTACTTGCCGACCCCCCGGTATATACTGTCAGTATTTACTTAACTGTAGAATGGAAAATGCATATATTTACATTATTTAAGTGTGTCTTTCTGAAAATTTTCCTTTGAATGGGAAAAATGGGAAAGAGTAATATATACAAATGAAACATTTTTGAACCTCTTGACGAAATTATTATAATGCATTCATTAATTTCAATTTTCAACACTACTTCCAATTATACTGGAAGTGGCAAGTATGTCAAGCAACATGGGTTTGTTGGCGTCTTTGTCTGAGATTTCGTCTACGACTGTGGTAGACATTATCAAAGTCAATAAAGCAACACACCAAGTGGAACATGTCTCCGGTTCTATTGCATTGGCGATGGCGTTCCTATTGGTTGAAGTAAATGGTCTGATTTGTCTGCAATTCCGAACAGGTAGCCAAATTTCATTTATGTTAATTTCTTTACTGAGAGTTATCAAGTATTCATATTTCTTAGAACGAGATAACGTGATGCAGCTAATTTGTCGATATGACCGAGGTGTAACCAAACATGCACGAAAAATTTATGTTTTATGGTGTCCAACCGGAATCGGTAGAATAAGCAAAATTATTTATACCAAAGAAACGCCCAGAATAACTTCAACAGCATTGAGGGTTTTGACAAGAATTTCGAAAAAGAATCGCTTTATTTCTTTCGAAGAACTTCACAAATATTCGATAAAACTCAGAATTATAGTCACAGGAAATCGATAGAAATTCATAAACAGAGACAATTTCATTCGAAAAAAAAAGGGAATTACAGATCTTTCAATTGAACCCATACCAATGTAATAAAATCGAAGACATAGCCCAATACCGTAGTTGTTGGTCTCGGTAGTGTAGAGATTAGCTCATCTGCCTTTCAAGCGGAAGACCGGGGTTCGATTACCCGCCGGGCCACTGTGCTGGGTAATAGCACGTTAAAAGGTAAGGCCTCGTTAATCCATTGCTCACACAAGTTTCGACTTCTGAGGGTTGACGTTCGTCAGCTGGTTAACGGAACGAACAATTTTTAGGACAACTAGAGCACCGTCGGGTGCCTTATCGCAGTCTACCGCGGTGTCTACCGCAGTCGTAGATAAAAGGTCGTATATAAAAACCTGCAAATCACAGGCAACAAACCCAAAGGAAGTCACCTTCGATACAGGTCCTTCAGTTTTTTCAATATACTCATCACATATGAAATTTTTCATCAGAAGTGACCTCCTCTATCGCCTCTTTCAGTTTGGAACATTCCTTATGATACACCCTGTATAATAAGTTTTAACGCTATTCATTAAAAGACGTATATTTCATTAAAAATAATTTGAATTAAATAAGGATTCAGATTTTTTTCTGGGAGGACACCAGTTTTCATCTAATTTGGTGAACATTGGAGATAATTCTCATGTGATGGTGATGTAATGGGTGTATTTCTTGGAGAGAAACCTAACATTTGATGAAACAATGTCATACCTGTATAGTATTTCGTAAATCTCATTTTATTTTCAGGAACAATGTACCAATGTCCTTCGTGCAGCAAGAAATATAAGTATTCGTATACTTTGAGTAGACATATGAAATATGAATGTGGGAAAGATCCTCAATTCGTTTGTCACTTGTGTCCGGATAAGGCCTACACTCAGAACATCACACTGAAGAGACATTACCAAAGGCATCATCCTTCGGCTGATTTTGTTCTCGAGACAATATCTTGTGACTCAAAAATGTATTAGTATTATCTAATATAGTATAGTTTTAAGTTTAACTTTTTGATAGTTTTATCAATCGAAAAGAAAAATATTTGAAATGTGTTCAGTGAAAAATCAGATTTGAATTGAAAATTAAAAAACCTAACTAATTTTGGAGCACAAGTCTATATTCATTCGTATAGCCTCTACTCGGGATTGTGGTTTGTTTTTTGATAATCCTGATAACCACAAAGTTAAAACTCTCTCCATTGATTTGAAATATAGTATATCTGCTGAAAAACACCTTATTACTTTGGAATCATTTCACAATAGTATGAATACCCTACTAGAATACTTTTTGAATGTTCAAATCTAGTATCACCTACAAGTCTCTTCCATACGTCAGTTTTTTTGTGATAGGGTGAATAATGTTTTGTTCTTGATGTATCCAACAAAATTTCTCGCGAACTTACTGCTATATGTATCAAATTTGACATACTAGTTAAGGTTCTACTCAGAATCTAAATGAAAAAAAAATCCGTTCCTTTTCAGTTCTTCCCCACATATCAGTATTACTTTCAATTGAAACATATTTTTTATAGTTTCCATAATTTTGATATGGCGAATTTGATCCAACCTCAGTCAGTATTTTTCTTTACCGATAGTGGTTTTCGTTTATAAAAATGTCATTTTGGAGAAATATGACAAAAACAAATCCAGTGGAATTGAATCGGGTAATCTTGGAGGAGACATACAACTTCTCCAAATAATTGTAAAGGGCACTGTTTCACCTCCCCATAACTGTGAAATAGTACATTGTCACACTAGTGTTGTAAATGTTTGTAAATGTTTTATATTTTCTTCGTACCATTTTCTCCGAATTTCTTGTTTTCTTCAGGTTTCTATGATGCCTTTTATTAAGAGATTCAAACTTGATAGAGGCGATCTGGGTGGATGCAGGATAAGCAATTTTATTAATAAAAATATCATTAATGATAGCTTTGGTGTCCAAAAGTTACCCATTTACAGGACACAAAAAAATCAATACTCACTATCTAGATTGAATATGTTCACAACTGTGTTGATAATTACTCAAATTCATGAAGAATATTTCACAATGGGAACGGTGAGTATTGAAATTTCAGCACAGTGTTCATTGGATGATTGTGTTTCTACGGATGCTATATAATGTGCCACTTCTCTCACCGCTTTCATACGTTCAAAACGAAAGATTTCTCACGCAGTGAAAAATGGCCGACATTACAGTAAGAAATAATTTCTCACTGTTATCACGATAACCCAAGTCAGTCATGAATTGTTACATGTCAGATTGATATGATACGTTCTCCTTGTTGACAACGCTACGCCGACGATTCGCGTACAATATCCAAGTAGCCCATTGTTGGCGTTTCCATAACAACCAAACCAAAGCACTGCAAAATTATTGCTGTCAACTTACCCAAATTGTTGATTGTTATAGTATAAACAGTTCAGATTTATTAAATAATAAATATAATGGAATACGAAGATTTAGAGTTGGAAAATACACTTCCAAAAATTGTTCAGAAAGCAATAGATGTTTGCAATAATTTTCTACCAAGCACATCAAGAGAAAAATATGAAATCGCTCACAGAAACTGTATGGACTGAAAAATGAAAGCCAAGGTAAATTCTTATTCCGAAAATACCTTGTTAGTTTATTTTGAAGAATTGTTAAGAAGATTGAAATCATAAACATTATGGTCTCAGTACTCGATGCTGAGGAGTATCTTAATTATTAAAAACTGTTTTGATATATCAAAATACGTAAATTTACGTGCATTTTTAAAACGCAAATCTGAAAAATATGCTCCAAAACAGTCAAAAACATTAACTTCTGAAGAAATTCAACAATTTTTAAAAGATGCACCTGATGAAAAGTATTTGCTGATAAAGGTATGAATTGAAAATTTTTAAATTGTTATCGAAAAATGAATGTTTGGTTTTGATTTCAGGCTGCTTTAGCTATTGGCCTTACAGGGGCATGCCGTTGTGATGAACTTTGAAAATTAAAAATTGATGACATGGATGATCTTAATTCGGCCCTTTTAATAAAATTATCCGATACTAAAACCAAGGTTCTTAGAAATTTCACAGTCACAGGAGAATTCTACCAAATTTACAAAAAATATGTGAAGCTTCGACCATGCACAATTGAAACACGTTTTTTTTTTAATTAAAAAAATAGCAAATGTACGAAACAGCCTGTGGAGATAAATGAATTTTGCACCATGGCGAAAGAAATTGCGAAAGTTTTGCAATTACCGAACCCTCAATTATATACTGGCCACTGTTTCTGAAGGACATCTGCGACTATTTTAGTTAATGCAGGGGCAGATCTTTTAACTTTAAAACGCCATGGGGGTTGGAAATACAGCAATGTTGCTGAATCTTATATCGATAACTCCAAAGCTAACAAAATGAAAATTTCAAAAAGTATTGTAGAATCTATTCAGACTCCAGCGCTATCAGAACCTGAACACAACAATGCTGTGGAAGCTCAGCAGGTTACCCCATCAACTTCAACTTTGACCATAGCTAATATTTCAATTACCGGAAACATGTTGAAACAAAACAACCTACCACGAATTACCTTACAAAATTGTTCAAATATAATTGTTAATTACTAATCTGAATAAAATATAAAAATGAATTGATTAATTTTCAATACTTGAAAACAACGCAACCGTAGAAAAAGTACAGTGTACAATGCGTGGGAAAATGACATATTTCTCACTTTCACAAACTTCTGCGCTGGTGAGAAATATGTCGTTTCTCTCACTTGTACAATATACTAGTGTTATAAATCATGCCCTAAAGAAAGTAACGCAGTCCGCCACTGGTAGCCGTAAACCATCTGTGACTAAGAGCGCGTTCAGCCCGAGTGAAGTCTCGCGAATTTTCGATGATGTTCTATGTGACTAGAACAACGTTACCGTCGTTCCATGGAATTCCAAGGAAAAATCTAGCACCTTCGATTGCCAAATATAAGCGTTAGACAGTCTAGTGCAAGTACAGTGTGGTACGCGGAGCGATATAAAAAGGCGATAGACATTCAAATAGATTTCATTGAAGTGTTTTGTTATATCGAAAGTAAAATAAAGTTGAGTTTGATTATTGTTCTGTGTAGTCAATTATTATTGAACCCACAGTAAAAACGTAACACTATTTTTCATTTATTTATTGGTAGTTTAATATTTAAAATTAGGTAAAAATGTATGAAGGCTCTTTATATTTGGGCACTAAAATTGCCTCGCTGAAAATAACCAAAAATCATGTTTTACTTACTTGCAATCTTCTAAGAATTGTATCAGTTGATCAAGTTTTAAAAGCAGGTTTGAGATAATTATGGTGTAGGGATCTTTCAATCCCCATGCCAGTTTTCTTTTATTGTATTCAAAAACAGGACAACACATTTTTCGGACATATATATACTACCTGGGCTGAAAAGTCTCGGGCCTAACACATAAATGGCACTAGTCTTATTGCATTCACTGCTTTTTCAGTTAGTACTAACCTTCAAAAGAAAGCTGTTGAAATTTCACGATATTCTACTCATAAGTTTGTGAGTTATTGTGCTAAGAGTGACATTACTTTTGATATTTTCAAAGCAATGGATCAAAAACAATTTCGTGATTCAATTTTACACTGCTTCTTGAAGGTAAAAAATACCGTTCGAGCGAAGCGATGGCTTGAAAAGTGTTATAAGTACTACGCTCTATCAGAAACAACAATTAAACGTTGGTTTGCTGAATTCAAACGTGGTCGTAGAGACACCGATGATGCAGAACGCAGTGAACGTACAAATGAGACAGTAACACCAGAAAACAAAAAAAATCCACAAAATCATTTTGAATGATTCGAAAGTGAAGTTGCGTGAGTTGGCTGACATTGTAAAGATGTCAAAAGAACGTGTTGGCTCTATATTGCATGAGCATTTGACTATGATAAAGCTCTGATTAAAGTGGGTGCCGCGAAAGCTCACTGTTGACCAAAAACAAGAACGTCTTGATGAGTCTGAGCAGTGTTTGGTTGTGTTTCAACATAACAAACCGGAATTTCTGCGTCGATATGTGACAATGGATGAAACATGGATCCGTCACTTCACTCCGGAATCAAAACGATTGTCATCTGAGTGGAGATCAACTGGTGAACCTCGTCCAGAGGGCCCGAAAGTACAACAATCGGCTGGAAAGATTATGGCCTTGGTATTTTGGGATGTGTGGAAGGGATGAGAAGGAAAATACCAAGGAATAACCTTGCCTCGCCTCTGCTATATATTTTCAATAAATCATTGCAGAGTGGAATTTTTCCTGCTAAATGGAAAATTTCACATATCACACCAATCCAAGAGCGGCGACAGACACAATGTGAAGAATTATAGGCTGATCAGTAAATTATGTGTATTTGGCAAACTTTTTGAAAAAATAATATATAATAACATC
>WOGR01000761.1:0-23104 GCA_015342045.1 Leptinotarsa lineolata
GAAAAGGGTGCCATTTCTTTACAAAACTGTAGATGGCGCCCATTTAAAGACTTAGTTTTGGTAACCCTTTTCAGCATCCAGTATTGAGCTTCTATAAAGAATAGATGACAAGAACCACGCTCTTGCCTCTGCAACACCCGCTGCTAGTCGTGGCACTTGTATCGTTATCTTGTTCTGAATTCAAAAATAGTAAGGTAATGATACACTACATTCATTTTGAAAATAATAGGGATCATATATTTCCAGTTTATTATCGGCAATTTCGAATATGTAATCCTCAGCTTCATTCTGGTTGGTATACAAGTACATTTTCCAAACCCTAACGAAATCCAATTCAACTGTATGTCAAAACCGCCATTGATAATGTATGGTATCTACTCTATAATTTGGGAAAATATTTCAAATCTTGCGTGCACTTGTCAACTAATGCATTTCTGAAATATAGTATAATCACTCTCCGGAAAAATAATATTGTCTGGAAAAACGCGATGAAATGTATAGTAAACATGAACTGCGTGACAATTATGAGAAAGTGATATTCCATTATTTTTTCCAGATTATACAGGGTCTTCATAATGAATCACCAGATTGGACATTGTATTTCACATTCACCCTTTCAGCTATTTCACTTACTTACTACAATATTAGAAACATTCCAACCTTCAATATCATTTTGTCGGGATTGGTGATATGTGAATTATTATTTATGCAGCGTTTATCAACGATGAAATTTATTAACAAAAAAGAAAACAATGACAAACAAAAACGCGAATATAAAATTACAGAGTAACTACAGAGAGGTTTTCAGTTATCGGTACGAACTTCTGGTTTGGTTGAAAAATATATTCCAACACTCTTGAAAATAATCTTCACTGACAATCGTTGGTCATAAAGAATCAACCACTTTACCATAATTCCACTTGACTCGATAAGGATTGTAAAATAAACAAAACGTATGGCTGTGTCTCAAGGGTTGTTCTCAATGTCCATATGTTTTTCGAAGCAAAACAGATACGCGATAAAATTCACTAAAATACTACGTGAAAGTTATGCAAAATTTATAATCCTAAATAATAATCAGATAATCAGTAAAGAAACAAAATGTTCTTGTAGGAGATACCCTACAATTTCATTTTCATTTCAGGTCACAATAATTTTTTCTGCTTAACTTTCGATTATAAAAAAATTGAAAATATTATTTTTATTGATTAGTGTACATACAAATCTCTTGAAAAAAAACGGGAGTACCAGCAGAAGTGAAAACTTAAATATTAACGTTGTGCATTTTTGATATTTTTGAATGGTTAGGGAATAATTTTGCACGAATTGCTTTAATTATTAATATGAAAGTACTATCATTTGTGTGGTGAAATACAATATTCATTTATTGTGCTATCGTACACAAACACGACAATTTATATTACATTAAAAATTTAACACTTCAAAACTATTACAATTATTTCACATTTAAACGTTCACCTCTCAGGAAAATCAACTCCCATCCATAATTTCTACGACTCTTTCACCATCATCATTACCAAAACCATCATTGCCAACAACTGATACGATAGGTTTATGGTAGCTGAAGTAAGAAACGAACAATTTTGATTCGAACCTATTCATATATCTAATAAAGACCACATCAATAGTAGTTTTCTATTTCGTTGTGCTAAGATTCCGATCATTTGACATCGTTAAATCAAATTCATCATTTAAATATTTAAATAATAGTTGATTTTTATCGTCCGCAAAGTTTATGATGAAATCTCCACTCAAAACCATTGACAAATCATCACAGCTTCTTCCAATTTTTTTTGAAGCAATACGAATGCATCATCAGAATGAATGAATAACTTTTAATGCAAGAAGTCTCGTATAGCACGCAATGACTTATCTGGAGAAATGTTAACGGCAACCATAATAATGAACTGATTATCACCAGAGTAGCAACGACTTATACACATATCGCCGATATCAGAAACAGTAGCATTAAACATGCTGGTGTATTTCCCATGCACATCCATATAATTTGTGCAATAATGAACAGTGTTCAAATTTTTCCATCAATTGATGCATTTTGTTCAATTTCCATATTTTGAACACTTCATATACACGAATTTTACGAGTACATAAACGGTCGAGCCATCAGCAGTCACGATCCATGGATGCGCGTAGTACGCTGTAACACTACACACATGCACATTTACGCAATCGCCCTGCGCCGTCTAAACGAAACAGCAGGCGCAGGCATACATTTTCGCCGCGCTGTAGAAAGAGAGGGGGATACTTCCTCTGCTACACTGCTGCTCTGTCTTAAGAATTTTCGATGTCACGTGTCCTGACGTGAGTTTCACATTTTTTTATATATCACAAAAGTGCGTAACACCGCTAAAGAAGTTTTCTTTTCACTTCAAAAATCAGCTGACAAGATTGAAATCATAAACCTTTAGTTGGCAGCCATATTCTATAGTACGAGAGCTAGCAACGTCGGGAAAACAAGAATTTCAGTTAGGCTATTTTTCAGATATGCTGTCACTCTTACTTCCCCGGATGCCATACGGGCTATCTGGCTGGCGGTAGAGGTTGCGAACATTCGTGCGCATCGTACCTGTACAGCTAAAAAATCAATTTTTCAAATAATTTTAAGACGTTATTTTTATTGACCTTTTTGCAATATGAATCTATAATTGACAGACATTTTCGTTGTTGTTTATTCTGTGCCAAACGCTAATTTTGAATTAAAAACTTTTTTTTTTCAAAATATTTTAGTATGGCAGAAATTTTTAGAGGATGTTATTTAAGTATCTGAAAACCTAAAATTAAATTTGCCAAGCAATAATTCCATTGTTAAACTTCAGCCAGACCTATTTAAAAGTGAAAAGTGATGTGGTATCATTTTGCTAGGTCCCATTTGGGTCCCATTGGGCCCATTTGTAACTGGATTGATTACTTTATCCCAACGTGAACACTCAAAATCTTTGATTGATGGTGTAAAATATTGATTGAAGACAATGTCGACACGATTGGATTTAAATCGTAGTATCATGCTCAGAAATATTTTAGATAAAGCATCGAAGGTCACAGGTACTTCTTTCATCAGGTGTAACATGAAGAAACCATCTAAAATAGCTATATCAAAACACGAAGGTGGCTTATCAATTTAACTAGGTGAGATTTATCAGTTTTAAAAATACTGCCATCTGCGTGGCACATTGATGTTGGCACTGGTATTAGTGGAAATGTTAACACTTTCTCAATATCAACTTTATGAGTTGAGGATATTCCTAACATCCTCCCAAATAAATCCCTCTGCATTCTTAGCTCGACAACTTCATTAACGAGAGTTATTTTTTTTTTTGGAGCCTCAGCGAAGTTGAGTATTTTATTTTTCTCATCGGTTTGTCAAATCTACTTCCATCTATATTATATACAGTAATGAACTGTTTCCTCAACTCATCACAATTTTTTTCGATGTTCAATAGGAACTCAGCTATTGTTGAGATGCCGGCTTTCCAGAAGCTATATTGTAAAGATTATCTTTGTTTGAATGTGGATCGAACGGATTACGATTTTTTTCAAAAATATCAATAAAAGCGGCAAGTTGTTTTTCAAAAATTTCAATCCGATTAGGTTGTAAGTCTGCGGTAACGTCTTGCAAGTACCTTAATCCACAAACATCGAGAACATGGGAGATCAAAGCAGCCCTAATAGTGTGGCTTTTTGTCCAGCGTTGACGTGCATTTATAAGTCTTCAAGGATTTTGAGAGATAACAATCTTAGGTATAAAATCTAATCGAAATTTGACTACTGAGAAATTTTTAAATTAACAACTTTAAAGCTTGGGATTTTATGACTAAATCCCGTTAAAAAAACGCAATATGAGAAAAATAATAAAACGTGGATTGAGTTGAAATTATGATAGCGATACAATATTTGAGATGAGACTAAACAATTGTAACAAAATTTCGTTAAAAACATCAAAAATAACACCAACAAATACACCAATGTGACTAAACTGACGCCATCTTGACTACAAACAGCTGCTGTAATCTATCTCACTTGCGCAACTAACACGTGATTATCTGCACTACTCCAACATGCCCAATCACTTTTCACTTTCAGATCGGTCTGGCTGAAGTTTAATAATGGAAATATTGCTTGACAAATTAATTTTAGGTTTTTAGATACTTAAATAACATCCCATATAAATTTCAGTCATACTAAATTATTAAAAAAAATTTTTTCAATTCAAAATTAGCATTTGGCACAGAATAAACAACAACGAAAATGTCTTGCAATTATAGATTCATATTGCAAAACGGTCAATAAAAATAATGAAAAAAAAAATTCTTAAAATTATTCAAGAAATTGATTTTTTACCTGTACAGGTACGATGCGCACTAATGAACGCAACCTCTACCGCCAGCCAGTTAGCCCGTATGACGTCCGGGAGAATGAGAGAGATAGCATATCTAAAAACTAGCCTACCAGAAATTCCTCCTCGAAAACGTTGCTAGCTCTTAGACTAATAGTTTTTGAGATATTCGCAAACAACATTTCTTATCTGAATTATCTATAACTTTCGAATAAATTGTTTGAGGAACTTGGTTCGAATCGTAAGTTACTCTGTGTTAACTTACGAATCGAATGAACCCCCAATCATAATTTTCGGTGACGGCGAACTCAAAAGTAGTAAAATGGCACCTGTGAACTGGACTAATAACATCCAGTCGCAATCCTAGCAGTTAGTTAGACTTCGAGTGCGGTGGTACATTCAACCCTCTCAATTACCGCCATTCGAACGAGCGAGTGTGTGCGATAGCATCTGAGGTCGATGGCGATTGTCGACAGAGTGGCTGCACCACCGCCGCGCGGAGTTGAATAGAAATCATCGACTAAAGGTCTAGAACGACGTCTCTATACAGCCAGATTGAATGGGAGCAAGGTGTCGACGACACCCGGTCCTTAACACCTTCCCCGCGGCGAAAATCGACCGAAGGGAGCTAATTATCACGAACTATTGGCTTTCGAATTAGGGTTCGTAGCCCGGACACGGTGTATATTACAGGATGCAATCATCATTATGATGAAAAAACAGAGTGGTCGAATACTAAAAATAGCTATTTGTCAGTTGTAATGTCCCAAACTACGCTTATCTAGCCCCTTTCACTCCAGGAATAATGATATTCGCCTAATACTTTGCTGATCTTTTCTAAAATTTGTCAAACCAATTAAATCATAGAAGGCCATATTATTGTTGTTAAACGTATATTGGCCGATTTGTGTACAAGTGGTCTTAATTTTAAAATTGTGAAATTTGGTGGGGTCCCTGTCATAAGAGTTGACTTCCTCGGGGAGTAGTTCATATAACATACTTTATATTTGCAGGAAAAAATAATTCAAAGAAGCAATAATTTGAATGAATATATCGACTATCTGCTAGCGATAAGAGATATTTGATTTTTTTACCCTGTATGACCTTGAAAATATGCGTGTCGCTTCTAGGGAAAGAAGCACAAAATTATTCAAGTTGAAACTGAAAACGTTGATTCGTTTAAAAGAGATGCCAGTTAGCACTGGCTGAGCTGAAAATTTGGTTTGGAAGACATTATTATTATATAAGTAGATAACAGATTTCAGTAAATAAATACAACTATGCTTCAATCGTTGAATTTTTGTGTTGTGTTGACACTATGAAGGGCTTACGATGAAAATGTCGGTATACAATCAGAAACAACCCAAAGTCTACCATTAATACAGGAATTCAAAAGATAATAGCATCGGAAATCACTCATATTTTGACAGGGGTAATTATAGAATTAGTTTCAACAAATAAATTTAAACTTTTCATTCAGAAAATATCTATTTTGTTTTATAAAGATTAATGTATTAAATAGTTGTGTTACAAAGAACAATATATTCGATAAAAAAAGTGCATGTATTTTAATGTCGATAGAACGTTTATAAATATTTTTTGTAACTGCTGATAATAATAATGAAAACAAGTCCAACTGACTACTTCACTTAGAGATTAATTAACAACTTTTCAATGATAAAAAATTAACTGACTTGAATCGAAAGTAAAATTTGACTGTACTAACACTTCCATCCGTATAGACGTGCGTCAGGTCGATCTTTAATCATACACTGCTACAAATTAAATGCAATGTTTTAAAACTTTGCATTTGCGTGATAGTTCGTACTGTAACATGAATCTATTGAAAACACTTTCCCAACATCAGAACCAAAATTACGGTCTCTCGACGCGTGTTTCGCTTACCAAGCTAGCATCCTCAGGAGATCATTATGACTCCTGAGACGCTAACTTAGTTAGCGGAACGTACGTCGAGAGACCGTAATTCTGCTTCTGGTGTTGGGAAAGTGTTTGCATTTGCGCCTAATGAAATAGTTTTGAAGCGTGAATTCGTAACCTGCGCCGAAATGAGTCGTAACCGGTATGAAAATCAACAAACTCTAATTAAAAACATCGTTCGTGTCACAAGGAAGCATAACGGTGCTGTTCAGTATTGATCATTGAACGAGTTTTGAACTTTCAACATTAGTTTGGAATACGTTATGATCATCATACTGCTTTTCTCGACCGACCTAAAAAGTAAGTGGAAAAAACTATTTTCCGACATATCAGCAAAATGTTAATTCTGAATTATGTCTATGGATAAAATGGAGACTAGCATCCGAATTCCCCGTTTTTCATTTTAGTACCAACGTACTTCAGGTCTTACACGTGAATCTCATTAACTATTTCAAACTACACAAGCAGCAAATTATCCAAAGTTACCTATAACGAAACTATGTTCTATATCAGAAATGTATGTGAAGAAAAAACAAGCACCTCAAAAATAAATATGTTTCCATGCCGTAACTGGACAAATGGTAGACGAAAAAATTAAAGGATTTTTCAAATGAGAATTTGAGTAACTATAGGTATCTTTTCGGTTTGTTCAGTGCTGAAATAGTGTGTAATGTCGGGCAGGCCTATCGTGCTTTGTCAAAAAGTAAATTATATACATTTGGCGATAAGCACACGTTACCGGGGATATAAGCATTTCCCGTTATTCATATTTTTCATTTTCCTGTCTCAGTTCTTTTGTAATATACAGTGTGTAGGATTTCACAAAACAGAGCAATCCTGAGTGAGAAGTAGCGATAACGAGCAAAACTTTCGATTATATTCGTTATTTGTGGTCTGATTCTGCTGCTAATCCCATTGATGACACTACCTGAAAACAATTATGTCGCTTAGCAACAGGAAAGTTGAAACGCTATAACCATGACCCGGCCTAGTATCACTGTTGATGTTTCATCATGTATGGAACGCTTTTGAGCAGTGTCACTTGATAACAAATTTGGTGAGTACTGTGTTTTCGTATAAAAGGTTCACTAATGATCGGTAAATCAAATGCAAATTTTGCATAGTTATCAGATCGATAATTAAATGATAATCTATGTACTATGTATAGATAAACAATATTTTGATATCCTGGAAAGTGTACGAATGAGTTTTCCGTAAGACTGGAGTTGAAACCTGAATTCATTCATTTTGACATTTATTTTGAAAAATGAAGTAATTTCATTGCAAAACTATTGCAGATACGTTTATATGTTTCTCAGAAAGATATATCGAAAAAAAAATTGCTGAATTATAGCGGCGCTGTTGAAAAAACAATGTATCTAACTCAGAATATACTCTTTCAATTCCAGAAATTTGCAAACAGGATGAGAGGGTGTTTTCCACCCTTACGAAAATCAGACGACACCTTTCAGAAAAATACTGCTGGCTTTAATTTCACATGGTGTGTAAAAAGATATATTAGGAATACTTCTCAACAGTTTATTCCATAGAAATTTATATAGAAATTATCAAAATGTCACATTAAGTAATTCATCTAATCAAACTTAATGTAAAAAAATAATACAATAAAAAAACTATTTTCTCCACTACCCATTTCACATTCTATATGAAATTATAGGTACTTCAGTTTGAGTAGATAATTTGATGAGAACCGTCAAAACTGTTCAATTAAGGAAAAAGCAGTGCACACATTTTCTCGTCGAGTTCGACATTTCAACATGCAATTGCTTATAAGGCGAGCGTACCAAACTCAATATCACAGCATGACGGAACAATTCCTTTATACATTTAATACGACTTCATTCTTGAAAGAGATTCACGAGACCTTCTATATATCTTACTGAATAGACATAATTTGCCGAGTCGCTAAAAATAACACGCGTTTTTTCACATCACTCTTGCAGACTCTGAGCAAGATAAATATTTACTCTTGTCTTGCCATTCAGATTTTTTATTGCCTGCAAAACGTATTTGCATGAAACCTGTCGTAAACTATGTTTAGACTCGGTGTAAACAACATTCCTTAATCAAACATACACTACCAGAAAAAGAAGCACCACTTCAGCAAAAATGATTACTTTGACTGTTGTATCGTGTAATATAATGAGATGATTTCAAATCCATTTCTTGTAATTATATACGCTGTGAATATGCCTTTCTGTATGTACAAAAAAATGATAATATAATTAATTATAGAACTCTGCATTTCGTCCAACAAACACCTGCACTTTTCGCACACATCAAAACTGTAACGTTCTCCCCGAAGAGCGTTTCACCAATCAAGTTGGCGTCATGAGGAGATGATCGGAATAATTCTTAATCATTGTATTCCGTACTTTCGAACAACCGGGTGGACGAAGGAGACCAAAAAATTCATCCCTATATCCTGCAAAAGCAAATAGGAGAAATCTCATTTCAAAAAAACTGTTGAGAAATCACAAAGGAATATCTCTAATTTTTTGAACTTGTTCTGAAAATGATTTTTAAACATACTTTAAGTTTTACGAACCTACAGTAGCAGTGAATTAAAAGGGGTTTGAAAGAAATACAACATTTTTCAAAGATAAGCTGTTCCGAACCTTTTAGGGGATTCACAATTTTTGATAGGCATTCCCAACAAAACATACCACTCACTAAGAGGGCCAAGACAGGCTTAAGACCTCAAAAACTTCGAGATGAAGAGATACATCTGTCGGGGGAAGTCAAACATCTGAGAGTAATACTAGATTCTATCTAGGAGTAATCAACCTGGAACCAATATCCAAAAAGAGTGAAAAGAAAGGCGGAAGGAGTACCAATACTGGTCAGAAACACTATCGCAGATACGTGGGGACTGAAACCAGACATAATGTATATGCTCTACACCAGGGTGGTTAAATCCATGATAACATAATGCATATTTGGTCAAACAAACTGAGTAGGGAATAACGAGTAATGAAAACCTCATTCACAACTACATTGGAGACACTTCCCCTCTTGTAATAATGGGGGAGGCAAGGATGGGCCGAATATTCACCGAGTTACAAGGGATTTGATAAAACATAAATTTCAGAATATGTGGAGGAACAACATTAAGCAGGTTCTCGGATCCAATGACACGAAAGTACATACAGCTTGTCAAATCTAGGAAGCGACTCCAAAGTCTCGGCTTAGGACCTCCTCTAAGATGCACGTGGTAGAAAATTCTTAAAGACGATCGGAGCTTGTTTTAACGAGAATCTTGTAGTGTTCACTTCGATGAAGTATAGTACGCGACAAAAGTCTGTGCTCTAAGAAAATGACATTAGAATAGAAATTGAAACGAAATGTTTTGTGTGATTGCTAATGTGATTTGCTAATGTACTTTTTTTCATGCAACGAGAAGCTAATAATGGCATAAGCATGGACCTGAAAAAAGTTCGAAAGCGTTGTACAAGAGCGGCGGGTGTAAGTTTGGGTATTATTAAAAGAATAGCTCGTGAAATAAAAAAAAATTAAAATGATGAGTCGTCTTATTTTTCAACTTCTAATAAAAAATACATAGAAAAGCATCAAAATCAAATATTGATAATTTCGACAAGGGCCTTCTTCGTCGATATATAATCAATTATTATATTACTGAGAAAAAAATTACCAGCTTACGACGCATACATAAAAAATTCGTTGACGAATTTGGTAACAATGGATCTCATGAGTCTCTGAGAAAAGTGATGAAAGAAATAGGGTTCAGATGGAGGAAAACGATAAAAAAATAGAAAATTGTTCATAGAAAAACAGGCGATTTAGCAGTTGCGAAGACATTTTCTCAGACATGAAGAAATACCGTGAAGAAGGTTGAACAATGATGTATATGGATGAAACATATATCCATGCTTCACAAACACATGAGAAGAGTGTATGTGAAAAGGAATGATGAATTGAATGAAGGGTTGCTTGCACCAATTTCAAAAGGGCAGAAGGAGAAAATGGATTTGTGGAAAATTCATATCTAAAATTCAAATCCAACACAAAATCGGACGACTATCATAGCGAAATGAATTACGACAATTACAAAAAGTGGTTGCAAGAAGTGTTATTT
Organism: Leptinotarsa lineolata; assembly: GCA_015342045.1. Classification (NCBI taxonomy): domain Eukaryota; kingdom Metazoa; phylum Arthropoda; class Insecta; order Coleoptera; family Chrysomelidae; genus Leptinotarsa; species Leptinotarsa lineolata. The sequence continues at coordinate 10,431 of WOGR01000761.1, forward strand.
CTCAATCTTCCAGAAAAAAGTATTTTTGTTACAGACAGTGTCCCATACCACAATGTTCAGTATGAAAAGTGCCCAAACATGTCTCGAGGACATGTTTGGGCATGAGATGAGATAATGGTTAAAACGACGGAACATTCATTTCACGGATGATATGCTAAAAATTGATCTCCATACCATTATTAAAATCCATGAGCCACGATTCTAGTTGTACGAAATTGATAGGATTTTGGAAAATCATGGACATACTGTACTCAAATTGCCTCCACATCATCCAGATGTGAACCCAATAGAATTAGTATGGGCATCACTCAAACAATATGTGGCTGATAAAAACGTGGACTTCAATTTCAAATCCGTTGAAAGTTGATATGACGAATTCTTTACTTCGTTTTCTCAAGAGCAGTGGAAAAAACGTTGTGAACACGCTAAACGTTTCGAAAAATTTTATGCTTCGAAGAAACTTGTTCTTGATTTCACAATAGAAAAAATTATTATAAATGTTCAAGGTGATAGTGACAAGGATAGTACCAGTGAGGATATTGATATAACTGTACAAGCGATTCCGATCTGTTTGGACTTGAACCTTTGTAATTTGTTGATCATAACTTCAATTATATTTTGGTTTGGATTCACTCATCTTAATAAATATAATGTTTGCCAAGAAATTTTCATTTTGAAATTTATTCTTTAACCCGAATAAATTACATTTTCAGAATAAGTCTTTCTACCTTTCCCTAATGAACCCGAAATTAAATGCAATACAAACTCATTCAAAGTTGATGACGTAGGTAAATATCGTATTATCATAATAAACTAATGAATGACCATCAATTAAAAAACAATCAACCCTTATTGCTACTTTCGGCGAGGACTGTACTCTCAGGCCACTCTAAAACCCAAATAGGCGCACCAAGTCGCACGGTGGATTTCATCCTTTTCTATCCTAATGCGTTCTCTGTCAGTAGTGTACGCAGGTGATGCTATGTTACAAGTCGCTTTCTAGATTTGACAAGCTGTACAAACTGCGCGGTTAATATACATCGCGAAGAGTGGAGAATGAACGATCACGCCGAGGACAAGCTCGGTTGCGATCGTTGGAGTTTACCGGTAATGTATATTGTTCAATTTCGAGAACGAGAAGACCTAAACTTGTGTCAGTCTCGAAAGGTCCTCTTTTCAACCCCCTTATAGTAGAAGGGGACTACATCAGGCTTATTTGCTTCTATTAGCCTGAGGGTGAGGAATGAATAGTTTCAATGAATTCGACACTTCTCATTCTCCACAACAGATTCAATGTCCCCAGAAGTATAAGTCAACACCGGTTGAAGTGCCGTAGGTGGTAAAAAAGCACTCTTAGGATCGTATTGAGTCGATGTATATAGGCTGAGACCGCGTATGCTGCACTTGCCGACAGCAAGTGCATTAAGGTCTCAGGTGCCTTGCGACAGACCCTGCAACTGGTGTCAGCAACCTCTATACCCATCACGCGACTACGATAGACAAGATGTTAAATAACGGTGTTATTGTTATTGTTGTGATGAACTAGTATGATTTAAATAAATATTTCCAATCATGCATCCGTTCTCAATAAACTCGACAGCTCAACCTTTTCCTCTTAGGATGAGAACTTGTCTTCGACACACCAAAAAAAAAACCAACATCAATTTTATCGTGCATTATATTTCCATGGAAGATTTGTAGACGACAGTCACATCCGAATTAATTGGATTCAATTTCTATATTCCATGACAAATATCGAAGCGAACGTAATAACAGATGAAGACTGAATCACCTTAATTAGATAGCTATAAATTCCCTGATTGCATGTACGTTTCATTTGTTTTGTAATTTAATTATACTAATCTATCACGCAACTGAACAGGACGCTACCAGAGTTAGCTTGATTAAATCATTTCAGAAGTGAAGGCCGCACCGTCGAACGGACCTTTTAAGGACAATAGCTGTCATAAGTCTTCAAACGTCCAACGCTGGGATTAATTAACGAAGATGATGAAGTAAATAATCTTTGATGGTCGAGCTGTCTGCCTAATGAAATAACTCGTTTGCTTCATCAAAGCATACAAACTAATACTGTATGTATATTTTTTGGTTGCCGCGTGAACACTGTTTTACTTGTGTTGGTGTGGGAATACTAGTTGATTTTTTTGTAATAAATTTATATACGAAGTATATTCCTAGTATACAGGGTGTTTCTTACCTACGGTACGAAACTTCAGAGGGTGTCCGGAGTTGCATCGTTCCTGATATAAAGGGCGTTGAAGTTAAAAAAAAACGGTATTCATAAAATATCCTTACACCGATCTGGTTGAAATTTGCTACAGTAATTTGAAGTAATAAGGCGCTTTCTTGGCCCTAACTAGATTGAAATTATTAGGTCCAGTGGAATCTCAGTGGGCACCACAGCCATCAATATTGAGAATAAAAGTACGCCACTGACTTGTTGTAGTTTTCTATTTTTTTTTTTTGGTTAATCAACTAGCAATACAACGTTTTTTTCGCTTGTGTTTTCTTCATATCTAGCTTCGTTTTCGAGAAAAAATTTGAAGCCACTTTGCATATCATGAACACCTGCTTTGGAGACCAGCTGACAGTGATAGTGCTTCTCAAAGGCTTGAAACACTGTTCCGAACCAGAAACCTTCACACACCTCAGCAACTTTTGATGCTTTATGAAGCTTTGGTCAGACCTTCTTTGGAGTATTGTTCTTATGTATGGAGCTACGTCCCGAAGCATAGCCTGAAGCTGCTGGATTTCATTCAGAAAAGAGCCATCCGACTGATTACAATCTTGCAATCTTGATAGTCTAGAACATCGAAGAAAGGTTGGAGATTTGTCTCTCTTCCGGGAAGTGTTCAAGTGACTTGGCACATTTGATTCCACTAAGAGCGGTACATATCAGAAATACGCGACGGACTATGGCTGCTCATCGTTTTGAGGTTCAACTCAGTACACCTCGAACTTGACTGTTCAAAAACTGTTTCATTTGGAGAACAGCATTTATGTGGAATAAACTTCCTGAGAACGTTTTTTAAAACGGATTTAATCTCCAGCGATTCAAATTCAATGTGAATTGCTACTTTCGCACAGGTACCGCTCTTAGAGCGCCTTACGGATTTTCTTGTAGAGCTTGTGTTTTTTCCGTAAAAAAAATGAAGCGTGTGGCAGCGAAGTTCGTTCCAAAATTGCTGAATTTTGACCAAAAAACCGTTGCATGAGCATTGCTCAGGAATTGTTGAATGACATCAGTGGCAATCCAGATTTGCTTCAAAGGGTCATAACTTGTGACGAATCATAGGTATATGGTTATGACATCGAAATCAAAATCCAATCGTCCCAAGAAGAGCCCTGGAGAGCCAAGACAGGAGTTCTTGCCACATGGTCTTACGGTCAATAATGAGTATTATCTTGAAGTTATGCGCCGCTAGGGAGAAGAAATACGAAGAAAACGTCCGGTATTGTGGAAAAACAATCCATGACTTGTGCATCAAGATAATGCACCTGCTCACTCGTCATTGCTTGTTCGTAATTTTTTGGCCAAAAACAACACCGTAATCATAAAAATTCACCTTATTTTTTCAACCGACCTCGTAGTTATCGATTTGAATATTCAGTCAACTAAGCTTATACAAATTCTGTACAGAATTACTTTTTTTTTTAAGTTATCAGGCGGAATTTCAAAATCTACAGACTTCTATAAGATAATTTTAATGCCTTCAAAACAAAACGGCATCTTACTCTACTCCCAATGCCATTAAAATGTTTTGGAGTAATGTTTACCCTCCCTTGGGGGGTTAAAGTGCTACAATCACACATCAATATGCCCCTGAAATCTTCTAAAATGTTGACGCATATACCTGTTAAGTTTACCTTCCGAGAAGTTCAACATGTATGGGACGTATGCGGGTCTATTAATGGTTGGAAGATTCCTTACTGAATGACTAATATACTGCTTCCCAAATTGTCTGCAACTCATTAACAAACTACTATAAAGTTTGAGGAGGTTGTTGACTGCAGATGCAAATTTATTCAAAACAATCCATATTCGGTGAGCAGCTAAACCACTACATAGGTCTTGTGATATTTGATCAATCATTTACGATTTTGGAAAAATGGACATATCCATAACGTAGTGACAATGCTTCACTTTCCCCTACCTATACTTCGAGCCTATCTCGGTGAAACGTTACAGATACAACTAATGATGAATTTACGTTGGCAGGAGCTTGTTAGAGAATAACAGATGTCTCGGAATACTGTTCGTTGTATGTAAATCGACGCATTACGAAGGAATTCAAAAAGAAACGACGTAGTTTATCGGCCTGTTATTTCTAGCAGCGCACTCAAACATATATATACGGTATGGAGTTGCGTATTTTTGCGGAATGGGTCAGGAAACGGAGGAGATATAGAGCGCAATGTCTGCATGATTTACATTACGACCGTTTCGAAAGATAAGTCTGCAGATAACGTTGAGGAACTCTTTGTTATACTCCGGTGGTTCTGTAATTTAGTTACTTTGTCGTTTCGAGTGACTCGTTATAATGCAGCAGAGTTCAAAAAGAGGGAAAGTAATATAGATAACATAATATTATTTAGAAAGTACTTGAATTAGAGGTAAATTCAAATAACTTCCAAGCTCCATACATCAATTATTTCCAAAAATTACAAAAAGAATTAATTTCCTCGAAAATATGCATATTAATCATACGCCAAACTTTATAAAGCATGTCAAATAATAACATGGTTTCAAAAATATTCATGAATGGCCATCGAGAATTTTCCGCAAAGCATATCCGCCAGAAAAACAACTTTTTCCCAAAAATCTAAAAATACGGCAAGTTTGTGTGGGGACAAGTTTTGAATAAAAAATCAATGCAGAACATATAACAGGGCTTTCGATTCCCTTTCCATTGCTATTTTCTTTTGGAAAATCGGTCTATTCGTTTGTAAGATATAGAGCTTGAATTGCAGTAATACGTTTTCACAAAAATGAAAAAAATTTCTAGATTTCACTTAACCTCCGTATTAATCCTGTAATTGCTGGAAATGTTCGCACCCAACCTCTATACAATTATACGTTTTTTCTAAGTTATCGTATACTTTGGAGTACTTGCTTTATCACTTCGCGAAATACCCCTACATTAATGATTTGCCCTAGCAGGACTTTGAACAACTCACTCGTAGTGCCGAGTACAGTGCGGTACACTTCATTTTGGTGTGTACCCACAAAAATCTGGAGGACTTGAGTCTAGTGATCGAGGAGGTATGTTTTCGTCCTATCCAGCAACCTGAGTGGAAGAGTTGCGCACATTTTGTACCATCCTGTATATATCACCGAAATTTCAAGGAAGAAAAAAGGTACCTAGAGAGAATTTCCAAAAATATCAGTTTTCACATACAGAAAACAAAAGACAGAAATTAAATCTGCTGGAATCCTTGAAACTTATTGAACGTAAACAACAAAAATTCCAATTGAATGACTAACAAGAAGGCAATTTCTCACTACTGTTGAATTTGTTCTCATGAAAAAGTCACTAGAATTTGTCGAATCATTTATAATAATAATTTACCTGCTTTGGTACCTACTGGATATCTAGTCTTAAAACTAGCTGTTCACCAATAAGTAATATATATTCATTAAGGTCGATAATTTATATAAATTGGATTGTGGATTGAAGGGGTAAAGTCACGATAAATAAAAATAACAGATGAAGAAAGTACAAGCACCTAAAGGCTGACTTTCGACCGCAGTAGGTCAGATGTCAATCTTGCTGAAGTGCCCAGCAGCAAGTTGAGGTCCACTCGGAAGTGAGTGGGGGAGGATGGAATGAGATTCTACCTTTTCTACAAAGAAACCGTGTAGGGGAGATTCTATCCAGGGCACTCAACCCGGAAGGGGCATGGGAGGGATGGAGTACCAGTTTAACTGAGGATGTTACTATGGAAACGCGTATGTCTATATTGTGAAAACTTGTAATCATTATCATGAATGGTGTTGTTGATTTTCACCAAGTGACGGGCCAGTGCATTGAAAAAAATTGAGATATAATGAGCTTTGCTCTTAAATTGAAACTTTGTGGAACACTGATAATATTTATTTAGACTACCATACTGCGATATTATTTCTGGATCTACTCTATTACTGGTTGATGCGAAACGCCTACAGAAAATTGAGAATAACTATATCCGTCTTCAGTATGGGATTCATAAGTTTGACCATATTTTCGCCAAATCTAAGGAGTCTGGTTGGTTGAGACTTGAAAAAATCAGGAAGCTCTTCACCTTCCCAATGTTGTTTTTGAATATGTATTATCGATGAATGAAGTATATTTATAATTATCATATTACATCTAAAAAAGCCGTGCCAGCTTCGTTAACTAATGATGACCCTACACAACTGTGAAGTAAACGATCACTGGGTCTGGGAATCGTGTCTCCCGAGAAAACGACGCGTACCAAGAATGACGGACTTTTGCATCATTATTATCAGTGTCAAATTGTTTTTGAATAAATACTCAAAATATTAAGTATGAATTTCTAATATGAGCATACTCTGAAAAACTTCAAAAAAATTCACGTATCAATATTATTATTTGAATTTACCGAAACCTTCCCCGGAGAAGGTTGTTTTCTCAGAACTCTCCAACCATGCAGCTCTCAACTACGTTCTCCATCAAATGTCAACATAATGAGCGAACGATCAAGGCTGACGCGAGCAATGATAATAATAACAATAATTCCAAATGTCCGACCGACCGAATGCACTCCGGGGATCATAATAACTTATAGCTGCAAATTACAACGTTTAATTCGAATTGCGCTACGGTTTGTTGAGCATCGACAAGGTCGAAATAATACACAAAGACATTTACGGTAATGGGTTCGCGACTGATTCGACGCGCACAATGTGTAATTACGACCGACCGACAATGTTATTTGCCGTTTCGACGAATATTTCTCTCGGAATCATGCATGAATCTGCCTTTATCAAAGATAAACTTCACGTCCTATGAAATTTCGCAGCCTCAATTACCTAAAGTAAAAATATTTCAAAAATGTATTATTTATCGACTCGACAAAAAATTATGACTCCGATTAATACCAATAAGTTTAGTTCCATATCATGGGAAAAAAATTATTCCAGTAGGGATGTATAGGAGCCCGAGCCGAAACTCGGCTCGGGTCGAAGCTTGACTCGATATCGAGCCCAGCCGTGGAATTTCTGACGTGCCGAGCCCCATTTATTCGAGCACGAGTCGGAGGGACTCGAGCCGAACCGAGTTATCGAGCCATTTCGAACTTTTTTGAACCATGAGGGGATCATGATCGAATTTCACCCCTAAGATATAGATTTATAAGAAACCCAGGTATAGGTGTCCTTAATTATCTTACCAAGTGTAATTAGAGGGTCTCTAGCTGCCTTTTCAACTCCATAGGGGTTGATATTTTCCCAAACTTCGGACAAAGAAAGTTCAAAAGTGGTTGTCCATCTCATGAAAAAAAAATTATATAAAGCATGGTCAAAGCAGTATCTAAAGATATAAATTATTTTGAAAAATTGCAAATTTTGTAAATATCACGTAAATCTGAATGTTACTGCAATCAAAGCATGCCCAATTATTGGCTTGACTTCGAGGCAAGCTTCGAACCGAGTCCATGTTTTAGAAGTCGAGTCATACAATTTTTCGATACCATTTTTATAGTACGATTTGTCTTTAGCCTCAAAATAGGGTTCAGGTTCGACGATTACCTCTTCTTTGGCGCAAAATTTATTTCCAGTGACCATTCTCTTGAGGTCTGAGAATAGGAAAAGTCGCTTGGGGCCAGATCTGGAGAATATAGTGGATGCGGAAGCAATTCGAACCCCAATTCGTGCAATGTTGCCATCGTTTTCATTGACAGTGCATTGTCTTGAAACAGAACTTTCTTTTCCTTCAAATGGGGCCGTTTTTCCGCGATTTCGTCTTTAAACGCTCTAATAACGCTATGTAATAGTCGCTGTTGATGGTTGATAGCAAACCACTTCTATACGGTTGATTTTCCTGGAACGAATAATGTTTATCAAGCTAAGCATTGGCTGCAACAGTATGTTTTTTGCCAAAAAGCAATGCTTTGTTGAGACACGAAATTCCCTTTTATCCATTTTCTTCAAATTAACAAAAGTTGCTTCACTCAAAATGTTTTATCTGTGAAATTTGTACATGTGTTTTTTGAAAGTTAGAGTTAACTAAAAATCATATGGATTTGATACTAGTAGCGCCATTTGTTTGTTTGCCTTTTCAACCCGTTTAGTGAATTTGACATTCGGGGATCTGTTGTTAAGAGTTAAGACCTTTGTATCAGAAATCACTTATACATCGTCTACATATCGGATTCAAGTAAGTGGAAAGTAATCTAACTAAAAAAAATTGAAAAATTACATGACAAATAGAACTTTTACGGTCAAAGTGGGCCACTATTTTTCTTCGGACAGACAAGTCACAAGTGGAAGTGGAGTTCCCCAGGGGTCTCTTCTTGGCCTGCTCCTCTTCGTTGCTTATGTAAGTGATCTTGCTCTTCATATAGAGTTCTGCAAGTTTTTATTCTGATGACACTAAACTATATCGAAATGCATTAGCTGAACATCAATTCCTTCAAGAAGACCTCAACTCGATTAGTCAGTGGTGTGAGGATTGGCTTTTACCACTCAACGTCGACAATTGCATCGTACTCCATTAAGAAAAGAACAATCCACTCCACACGTATACAATTAATGGTCAATCGTTACGTATAGTGTCCTCACAAGTAGACTTGGCAGTGACTATTAATATTGACCTTACTTGGTCCGAACATATTATATCTACATGCAAATGCGCCCACACACTCACTCATCCACCTCATTCGCAAAACGTTCTCCCATCTATCTCATGGAAGTTCCATAAAACTCTACAAAACCTACATTCATCCAATTATGAAGTATGCAGGTCCAGTGTGGTGTCCTGTTTTGGTGCGCGATAAGAATTTGTTGGAAAATATTCAGCGTCTAGCCACGCGTATGACTTTTGGTGAAGTACGTCCAACCTATCCCGAAAGACTGAGAATGGCACAACTGATAGCTTTTGAGCAACGTCGACTCCGTGGGGACCTCATCATATCGTTCCGTATAGCTTAGTACAATTATGCTAATCAGAAGGAACTTTTTGTGTTCAACAATGATTCTCGATTACGTGATCACACACTCGATTTAAAAACGAAGAAATTCGTCATAAGGCAGAGACAATATTTTTTGGTGAATCGTATTTTCGAAATATGGAATAACTTACCCATTGATGTTGTGAATTCTGATTCAGTGAATAGTTTTAAAAACAAAATATACATTTGCTTAATTGTTTCTATGCATTTATCAATTATTTTTCATTTCTTTTTGCATGCATTGTATTAACTTGTTGATCTCTTTAGTTTGTAGGCTTAGATAGGAGTCAGTCCTTAGTCTTTATTTATTATGTAATAATAATCTTTTGTTTCCAATTCAAAGCTCATGAATAGATTAGCTATGAAGGGGAATAATAGGTTTCCCATTGCCATGCCTCTATGCTGTATGTAGAAACAGTTGTTCTATACATATTTTTGTTAATTAAATGTAGTCTTCGATTACTTCTCCACTGAGACCATTGAAACCCAGATCTCTCGAATTTTAAATTGTTTTTGGTATGGGAAAACTTGGAAACAAAAAAGTTACATCATCCATCTCGCACTTTTACAGCCTTGACCTTCTGTATGAAATCATCTAAATTAACAGTTGAACTCAATTGTGATATTGAGAATAATTTCATAGTTTTCAGCAATAACTTCCGTTTTACAACAGCGTTGTTAAATTTCAGTGAAAGTTACTTCCAATCTCGCTTCCGAGGCATTCGACCTCCTTCCCAAATATAACTAATTTTGTTTCCAGTTAACGAATTTAGCAGGAGCCATTCTGATAACCGAATAGCGGCGCCCCTGTATTAAATCACCATCAAATAGGATTAAAATAGAATGACAAAGCGGTACCTAGTTTTCCCGCGAGCACGAAATTAATCCATCAGCGTCTCGCTACGGGGGGCGTGATTACACAGATAATCTCTACGGAATTAATTACTCGCTTTCCGAATTCCTTCTTAAATGATAACAGTGGCAAATAACATACATTGTCGCATGGCTTAGGCAACAGGGCTTCTTTCTTCGGTAATTTCGTAATCAGCCACGTTAAATGTATTCACCGATGACTCTATAGGGAATCATTAGGTGGATTCTTTGGTGCTAATAATTTGAAAAGGAGAATTCATAGCACACTTCAATCAATTACAGAATAGCAAGTCATAAGCAAATAGATATTTGTGATATGAGTGTTAAAATTAAGGTTTTATTTTGTGAGCGAGAAATTTTGCGAAAAAAACAACACGAACAAAATAAAACTTACTTTTAACACAATTATCATACAGAGTTTAATGTATAACGGCCCTGTTTCCATTATAAAATAGATAAATTTAATATTTCTATAAAAACACATTTTGACATACCTGGTTACCAACAAACAGTATTGCTTACAGCTCACGCGTTTTATTTAAAGTTGCATTTAAAATTCTTGCTGGTGTTCAATGTCTTGCATAATGAAGAACAATAGTGAGGAATTGTGTGTTCCTGACGATATTGAAGAGGTTGCAAAAAGAGCTTCAATTGAATTGTTACCAAAAAAATCGGCTCAGCAGTACGACATCGCATATTCTAATTTTCTTAGCTGGTGTAGACTTGAAAACGTCGAAGAAAATTTCAACGAAACCCGAAACCTTCTTCTTAGCCTATCTAGAAGAGAAATCAATAATATAGAACTCGTCAACTTTCTGGAGCAAGTTTTCAATGATAAAGTTGAGTGCACTCGTTGAAAATGGTGTTAATACAAGCAAATATTTCAGGGTAATAGCATTTTCAAAGTGGAAAAATGAAAGTTACAGGCCCAAACAATCGAAAACTCTTACTTTTGAACAAGTCCAGAAGTTTTTAATGAAGCGCCAGATGAAAAATATTTGATAATAAAAGTTGCTACTATTTTCGAAATATATGGAGCATGTCGGCCTGAAGAGTTGTGCCATTTCTTAATAGAAGACATTAAATTAATGGATAAATAAATGGTTGTTCAAATTCCAAATACAAAAACGAAAATCGGTCGTTCTTTTTGCATTGTTGGACAAAACATTGACTACTTTAATAAATACGTTGCCTTCTGTTATCACCAACGTTTTTTTGAAATACTTAAATTATAAATGCAGTGCCAACCCAGTTGGTACGAACACGTTTGGGAAAATGCCCTCTACCTTTGCTGAGTTTCTGAACTTCCTGGAACCAAAGAAATATACAGGTCACTGTTTCAGAAGGTCTTCTGCTTCTTTGCTAGCAGAATCAGGACCAAATATAACGGATATTTAGAAGTCTACAACAGTAGCTGAGGGTTACATCGCTCAATCTATTGCTTATAAAAAGGCTATTGCTTAAAGAATAATCCCAACTCCACTGCACCGTTACAGCATTGTCCTCTTCACTTCAAGAATTAAACGTTAATACCCTTGAAATTGTCAATTCAGCTAGTTCAAATATATTACAAGGTTCTTCAATATCGCAAGGTATTAATATCAGCAGTTGTTCTTGTACTTTTCATATTAATGTTCATAAATAATGATAATAATATAATTAATGTATATAATACATTTGTAACAGAATTTAATTGTATCTACATCTATCTATTGTGTATAATGAAACTTCTTTGAAAATTGAATAATAATGTTTTGTTTATTGTCATTTGATCAAAAAATCGTGTTAAAAATAATTTTAACACGCTACTTTGTAAACATCATCTTTCAATACTCTTCACAACCATTAAAAATGTCACTTTTAATGACAGTTGTACAAAAACTAACTTCGCAACCGAGTAGTATAATAACCATGAATGTCAAAATTGTAAAATATTATTTTTTTTTAAATTAGTGTTATACTATTATCGGAACTTTTAAGAATTTCGTGGTATAATTTCATATCTTCAGAATACAAATTACAAATGATGTATATCAAAGAATTGAATCAGCTTTCAATTGAACGAAATTGGAATATTATCAAACCAAATGATTTTTTGAAACGCATTTAATGAGTTCAGATAATAAAGTTCTCAACCAAGTTGATGAAGCTGAAGCAAATAGTATATACGAAGTCAATTCGAATGGCATAAAAAATAAATAGTTACCGAAATTCGGCAGTTTTTTTGTATGACATGGGCATCGTGGTATAATTTTTTTTGTCTAATCATTATTTTAATGTGGCAGGTTTCATATGGTATTAACTATAAAGTCAATTCATCAGAGACGGACATTAGACTTTTATTCAGCTGTGATTATCCTGCTTATTGTCAGCTTTTATGAGATACTGAATATTAGCCTTACTCTGAATGTATAGAGTGGTCCAACGAAAAGTATGCACCTCGCTTTTCTCCTTTGGGGTTGTTACTTACCCTCCTCAAGCGAGGGTCGCTGTTTTGGGACATGTTGGATTGGATCATACTCAAAGTACCCGTCAGCTTGCTGCAGCCTCAGGTGTCTCCCGTTCGTCCATAATACGGATATTAAAAGCCTATTGATTTCATCCGTACA
>WOGR01000762.1:0-23089 GCA_015342045.1 Leptinotarsa lineolata
TATATATAATTGTGTGGACCAGATAAGCATAGTCTGACAAAAAGAAACTTTGCTCAAAACTGTTACGCCCAGCAAAGAAAAATACAAGACACGGTAGATGTCTTAGAAATTGAAATTGATAGGAATATCTGTTCAGATCTTAAAATTGAGCGACAGTACTTCTGAAAATTGGAACACTTCAAAGGAACGGATAAGTCAAACTCCGGAATTTTCTACATCACAGGTAACAAAACATCAGTACCTCTAAGAATTGGGACACTCGAAAGAGACGGAAAAAGTCAAGCTCCAGAATTTTCTACACACCTAGAAATGTAACATTAGTTAAGTACCTGTGCTCATTATCTTTATTGAACATCAGTCTTAAGGTTAACAACGACCATTACATCGTCAGTAGTGTGGTATTTCTTCTATCTTCATAGTGCTGAAATGAATAGGAACCCAAGAGAAATTCACTCTCTTCAATCCAGAATTAAAACAAGATCGATTCTAAAGAGGAAAAAAGTTCAGAGGGACATCTCAACGGTGTGGATCATTGAAATGTCGTGTGTTCGAAAGTCTCAGATTCCACTTTTTTTTTCTCCACTTTGATTCCAGTTTGCAATGTGAACCTAAATGTACCTTTTCAGTCGATATGGTCAGTCTTCCTCAGAAAATAAATGAGTTCTAGTGACAGATGATAACAGTATTGAGAATAAAAAAAAGTAAACGTTTCAATCCGTATGGGCTGAGAAAAGAGAAGAAATGAATTTGATTCGGTGGGATACAATAACTCAAAAAACGACACTGAGTCGACATGAGAAAGATATTTTCCGAGAGCATTCAAACTAAATTAAATTTCAAAAAGGAAATAAATATAACAGCACTGTGAAAATTGAAGCAATGTAAATTTGTATTTGAAATATTCTGTTTTAAATTTCTTGCAATAAAGACGGCTATTTCATTTTAATTTTTCATTTCAATTCAGTTTGGGCTGTAAGACTCGCTATTGGCTACAACGAACAAAAAGAATGGGAGTAGAGCTCTTAAAGAAAAGCAAGCGGGTTTTTATCAGACCGGCGAGCCTGGCAAAGAATAATGAAAAAGCGCAGGATAGCTGTAGGAGTCGGTCTGTTTCCTGTCTTCCTTTATTGCACTGCAGGGAATTCGTATAGGGTGTACAACAATCAAGATTTCATTGATCAGAGTTGAGAAAATATTGGATGATGCACAGGGTTATATCAGCCGATGTTTCTTTGTGTTTCCTTGAAGAAAATATTCGATATTCAAGTCACAGAATCTCTCCATTGTACATATTAATTTTTGTTATTATATTTCATAACTGATTTGGCTTGGTCTTGATAACTTAATTTGAATGAATCATTTGAAATTTTGATGCTATAAAGAGGAGGTCAGTCTATTCATTCACCAGAAAATTTTTCGTGAGCAGAGTTATCAACCATAATCTTCTGTACGATGTATTTTTGAATACTTTATTTCCACAAAGTTGTTTAGGAAACTGTTAATAGAATAAAATAGAGATAATAAATATTAGACATAACTGTCGAATAACCACAACTGATTTTTCATAACATTATATAACTATTTCTGACTTTTTCTCCAAATCCTGCAGATTTTTTTTGAAACAATAGTAACGTAAAGTGACGAATTTTTTCCGTAACATTACAAATTTCTAGTGGGATACCCTCGTTTTCACTTTTCGAGTCAGTTGTTATACTTGTTTTTCTTTGGAAACTATATATTTCAATACGAATTGTCAGTTGAATTACTGAATTTGACCAGTGAAAACACAATTCGAAGAAATAAATTCTCAAAGCTCACCACTTGCTATTGAAAACAATTGAAAGACAACTGTGAAGTTATGAGTTTGCTAATCTGTGATTGCCTAGATGTATTGAGTTATGAATCTGATCAATTGTGATTGGATCATTTTGCCTAATTACTCAACAAAAAAAGGTAAAACAATTGATTCTTTTTTCAATAGTCATAGAATAAAACGAAAATCTTTAGAGTTGTAAACTAAAAACAAAATGTAACATAATAGTTTGAACTTATGAAAATTCATTTTCTGACTTGCTAGTATTTTTTTCTTGGATTCATTAAAATGATCCCCAACCTATTCGCTGAAAAGAATTGTAAAAAAATAACTCATTTAGGAGTATTTCAATATTGTCCAATTTGAGGAGAACAAATTATTTCAAAAATTGGTTCATTAGGTTATGGCAGTGACAGTTGTATTCGAAAAGATTTACCGATAAAAATTGAAATGAATTATTCTATGCCATAAAATTACACACTGTAGGAAACCAGTCACATGAATGAAATGAAAATTCATAATGTCTCCTTCCCAAAGAAAAGACGGAATTATAAACTATTCTGAAATTCTAATATTGTCCTCGATTCAGAAAACTACAAGAAAATCTGGAATACAAATTAATATTTTCCTCCCTCGCCGAATGAGAAATGAAAAATCACTATTTAATTTCCTCGAACGTATTCTTAAATATTCCTCATTTTTCACGGCCTGGAGCTGACAGTCCCTAATAATAAGAAAAACTCCGGTGGAGGGGAATATCGGGAGGGTAAAAAATTACGCGGACTGGTGGGAGATACTTATTAGGGGAAATAAGATTAAAAAGAAGGGTGAATAAATATCTGGCCGTTCGATTACGATTCCTCCACTTCAACCATCATCACAGTTTTTAGGGTGGTTGATATTGATTTTCGTTTGTCTTCCGCGAATTCCTGTGATGGGACGGACATTTTTGTTTCTTTTGTTGTTGCTTGAACGGAAAGAATGAGGCTTTGCTATCTAATTCTGAAAAAGAGAGAGTCTGAGTTGATACTTTGATATGAACCTTCGAATGTCGCATAATCAGGAGTACTTGAGAATGTTCTATTGATTTCACTTATTGAAATAATTTGCCAGGTGAAGTATATACGAAAAACCATATCATTCAGTTGGTTAGCAATCATAATTCAAGTAATCTGATATGTTTTTATATTTTACTAGCACATACGTAAAAGCAGAATCTGGCGCAAATACAAGCGTGAGTGTAATTTACAGGCCCTTGAAGATTTCAAACACCTTCGAGCAAAAATAAAGCATGATGTTGACGTGGCACACAAAAAATTCTTAGGTGAAACTGAGGAAGAAATACATATCAATCCCAACAGATTTTGACCATTTAAAAATAATAAACGAGGTAGCTCCAAAATATCACAAGTACTGAATTTTGAAGGTCAATTACTGAAGGGGCCTTCTAATATCTTGAACGATTTTGAAAATCTTTTTAAACAATCCTATACCGCTTCTTCGCCTTCTCAACCAAGCTTTGATATTGATAATAATCACTTTCTTAATATATCAAGCTTTAGTGAAAACAAAGGTCGCCAAAGCCAAAAATGACCACTAGCCCAGATGATATTCCAGCTTTCAACCTAAACTATTGTACACTTGTGCTTGCTCGTCCTCTCTCTGTACTTAATAATACATGCTTAAAATTGGCTACAATACCAAGGATCTGGGAATCCTCAAAAGTCTGTCCCATTTTCAAGAATGTAGACAGACGAGATATTTCAAATTATCGGCCTATTGTGAGAACTTCTCAGCAAACTTAGGACGGGTTGTAGAATGGTGTTACCGAAATAACTTGTCCCTAAGTCAGGATAAACGTAAAGTTATGTCCTACAGTTTAAAAACGGTAATCCTTATCTTTGATTATCCAATAGAAAACGTTTTCTTTGAGAAATCAGGAACATTTACTGATCTTGGCGTTACATTCGACACTGTACTATCATTTAATAAGCATATTGATGATGTTGTAACCTCCTCATGTCATATGTACGGATTAATTGCACTAACAGTAGTGATTTTAATGAAAACTTGACCTTAAAAACTCTATTTTATGCTTTCATGAGATTAAAGTTAGAATACGCTTGAGTTTTGTGGAGCCCCTTTTATCAATACCATATAGATAGAATAAATAGAAACAATTCAACGGCAATTTTTAAACTGCTTAGCCTAAAGACTGATGGTATTTATCCACCAAGAGGTAAAACACACGCTGAATTACTACAGGAGCATAACTTTTTTAGTCTCAATAAAAAGGCATGAGTGTTATAGTGTAGTATATACCTATAAAATTATCAAAAGCATAGTTGACTGCCCAACATTATTGGAAAAGTTTAATATTTGCATTCCTAGAATCTGTTCCAGACACCCGAGTACTTTTTATATAAAAACATCTCGCACAAAAATGTTCTGGAGAATTCTCCGCTTCATACCATGTACAAAGTGACAAATTCTGTTTTTAGTTGCAAATTGGCAGATATAAAATCCCATTTTCTAAAATACTTGTTTTGTCACCTAATATGAACTATAAAATGTGTTTATGCTTGATATTCATATGAAAAGTTTGTAATGTATTCATTATATTCTGTTAATTCCTGCTCTGTAATTGGGCTTTGTTCTGTGGAATATTGTATAACAAATAAATAAATAAATAAATATATAAAATTATGGATCGGGCATCATCAATTTTCCAGATATGAATTATTTAGAAATTATTTTTGAGACAATATTGAAAATATTTTTCTGAATGAGGTCGTCATGGTTTCATAGAATTCATAATCGATCAACAGAAATTAGAAATCAATATGTATAAAGTAATTAGCATTTGTAATCTGATCGTTAATTTAAAAAAATATTGTTGAAGCACAGATTAGAAAAACTTGATAAGTGGAATTTGGAACCTCAGTCTTAATCATCTCTTGATGACGCCAACTTGGTTAGCGAAACGCGCGTCGAGAGACGGCAATTTTGTTCTGTTGGGGAAAAGTGTTTTCAAAAAGAGAGAAAGTTGAATGTTGAAGAAAATTGTAAATCATCGATTCGAAGATCACCAATATTTCAGATATCCTGAATCACTTCGGAATTATTTTTGAGAAATCACTGAAAATAATTTTTTAATGAGTTTGTCACAGTCTCATAGAAAAGTAGAAAATATCCCTAATAGATCAACAGATATTAGAAAGCAATATTCTCAAACTATTTAGCATTTGTGATCTGATCGTTAATTTTCAAAAGTATCATACCCATACGCAATTCAACAGACTTTACTTTGGAATTCTTTTGTTTGTATTCATTTGTATTGGAAGATATGAGAGATATATACCTGCTCCGTGAAATTGTTCATCAGATCCGGTATCAATAATGTATTCCACCCCAAGACGGTATTTCAGGAGACAAAAGGGATGCGAAATGTAAATAGTGTTTTTGTGATATCTTTTTAACGTCCTCCTTATCCCGACATTCATTTATTTCTTTGCAAGAGTCCGTCTTTTGTCTCGGCCCAAACAAAACACAGCCTTAATTACCTTTTGTCCAAGTGTCACTTTTCTTTTGTTTTCTTCTTCTTCTGCTAGGCGTCGTAAAAGTTTAATGTTGGGAGGTTTTTATCTGGGAGTACAATTTCTTTATGCAAATTATTTTCCTACTTTGCTGTTCCGATATGCCATGATTCTTATCTCTGCCGTTTTGAAATACTCCTTTATTTAAATTTCTCAGTAACAGTTACATAGAGTTGATGTAAAAAGATGATTCGAGAACTTTGTTTTGTTACCTTACAAAACAAATCTTGCTGTCTATGAAAATTTGTACTTGAGTATAGATACTTGCATGATGGGAAAGCAGATATTTGACAGAAAATTACTTTCTTGACTGATGCCATGACTCTAATTAAATACGTTTCTATCACATTAGAATTGGAGCATCTCACAATACCTGGTTCTGATGCGTGGAAAAAGTGTTTTCATGGGATTCATTTTACTCCGGAAGTTTCAGTTCTACCTATTAACTCTAACTACTTCAAATACTATGATTGTTGTATCCAGATACTTACCATAGTAAAAACATCATATCCTTTTTGTCCGTGCAGAGAAAATCTAATGTATATTATATTCGTTCAACTTCTACAATTACATTTTTATAGTGTCGTTTTTATTCGCATTTTATATTCTATAATTAAGTTTTTATCTATGAGATGAAGTCCAATATAAACTTTAGATATAACTTTAAGTGTATTCTTAAGAATTGGTTCATGTTTCTTATTCCATTTTACTGCAATCAACCAGCATTTCCTAACCAGTGAGTCTGTTGACTTCTCATGTTATTTCTTCACATATTACATCAACACCTGCAAACATACAAGCTTTTAAAAAAATTCAATACATCATCACGCACAGGCTGTACCAATTCAGCTTCAGTGATTACCCTGTTTATTCATATTCATATTAACCAAAATATTACATGTCACACAGTTAGTCATACAGTTTTGAAGATTCATGAATAAACATCATTATTATATTATATTATATTATATTATTATTCATATTTTCAATTCCTTTTGGTAGATATATCGTTGTACACGTAGTCATATTGGTAACTGAAGGGCTGAATTCATGATGGTAAATTGGTGGAGTTAAAATACCTTTAAATCGAATATTGATTGTATGAATATTGGTTCGAAATATAAGTAAATTGGAATCTTCGTTATGAGTTCTGATTATTCTGTGAAATAAGCACGCTGCATACAGCCGCCGACGCATTGCTATATTCAACCCACCCGTTTCAACCAATTTGTTGGAGATACTTTCACGCCTTCGAACTTCATGAGTGAGATGTAAACATGAATTCTGAATATTTTGGATTTTTGCACATATACTTTCGTAAAGCAGGGACCGTTCACGGAATCAGCAAAGTTCATGGTAGACAAAATTAAACTATCGCATAACATCATTATTGTTGCCTTTGTAAGAAAGTGTCTATTTCCATGAAGAATTCTAAGAGTTCAGTAAACCTTTTTAATAAGTTTTTTCACGTGAGTTTCAAATCTTAAATAACTCTCTAGAATAAGTCACATACTTTTCGCTTGATCTACAATGGACAGGTCTTTGTCAAGTATTTTTATTTTTACTTTGTCTTCAATTATCTCTCTGGCATTTTTTGGCCCAAAAATCAAAACATTTCGTTGCAGTTTCAACGAAATTATTGATGTCTTTATTAATCTGTACAGATTCTCCCAAATTCGACACTTTTAAAGGGAAATTTCTATTCTCAAACTAGAAAGATGAATACTGATGACTGTGTCTGAGGATCAACCGCACATCGATATCTATCATCGTTTCTGAGTTACAGCAGCCTTTTCTTTTCAAATTGATCACAATCATATAGGTTATGTCGTAATCTTGCGAAAATGTCCCTAAGAGGTTATCTTCTCTCTGGATACCTCTCGTGATACAAATTGCCTGCTGCTTCTGTATTTTCCCCGGTTTGTATGAAACAGACTATCATATCCCATTTTTCTTAGAATTGAGCTATTATTATATTCATTTCAATTCTATGTGAACCACTATGTAAACTTCAGTGGAACATTCTTGTGCTTATTTGCCACTTGTAGTTGGTTATTATAACCTGTAAATCATATCTATCTATCTGCAAATGAACGCTATATCTATAATTCTCATACTTCATTGCGAATGTGTCGTTCAAAGCCTTGTTGATTGAATTTTGCGTTTCAAATTCTACATGAAAAAAACCTGAAAGGTCTGTATTTCAAAGATTACATCAAGTGTGCTACATTTTTGGAAAGTTAATTTCAAGCTTTAGTGAAATATGGAGGGTGTCTTATTAAAAAAATAGTTTTGCATCAATAATAAAAATAAGTTTTTCACACCATTGAATTCTACGTAAAAAAGTGCTTCAGAAATGTTTTCATAGAAAGTCATGAAAAGATAACAACGATTGAAAAATGCACATTGTACTAACCCAAAAAATGAAAATGTATAATTTCCAAGTACACTCAATTCACAAACGATAATCGAACTGTTCTCCGTTAACTGTTATATGATTATACATTAGTCTCGAAACGTTGTCTGTCATTTTGGAGTATTTCTGGAGTTACTGATGACATTGATACATAGTAAACAGTTACATGAATGCATTCCTTATAAAATCCCTTTCTAATGATGTGTCACACTTTTTCTAATCGAATTCTATAAGGGTGGCGGGAGGTATGATAGTTGAGGTTGTGATAGAAAGACTTTTCCTTTAATAAAATATCGACATGTTTTTGCTTTTTTTTTTTAACAAATGTGTCTTGGATATATTCAAATCTTTTTGTTTTCGGTGCCGAACACTATCTGTATTGCTAATTGATGATTTTAATAAAGTTTCCATGAGTATCTTCATTCACACATCAATTCAGTTTCATTTTCATACTTTTCATCAGAAGGTTCAACTCTGAAAAAATACAGTTCATTTTGAATTCAACCAGATTTCCATTATTTTCATCGATGAAAAAATGATATCTTGCAACTTAGGGACGAGAGAAAACTTCGTTGTTTTATTTCGAAACTGACGATGAAAGATATGCAAGGACCTAAGTTTCGGATAACAAATAAGTTTCAGGTTAATTGCGCTCGGATTTTTCCAATATTTCAATTAATACTGGAATGTTTTTTGTTCGCACCCTATTCGATAACTTCAACCCTCTCAAAGTATATTAAATTGAGTTTCCTAATTAAAAGTTTCGAAAAGTGCGGGTGAAAAATACGTGAATAAGATGAAATTTATTCTCCTAATTCTCTTTTATCGTGGCGAGACGATGCTAAGATTGAATAAATATGGTAGAGGGTATACCTGATGTTTGTTAGTTATGTTTCATACGTATCACTGAAGATAGTGTCCAAAATCCAAAATACTAGCAAGAAGGAAGGTATAAATGCAAGCGATGCATGTTGTCATAAGTGACAGAATATACTTGATTCTTGAGTATAGGCATCATAATTGGAACCTCTGGCCTAAAATGGATCTATTAAAAATACGTTTTTCACATCATAACAAAAATACTGACGTGTACCTTCAATCAAGGTATCATCACCAGAAATGCCTGAAACGAATCTGTTTTTATATACATCTGAATCAATTCCTGGAATTATATATTGTGATTTTTTTTTGTTATTGTTTTTAATGTTATTTACTACCAGATATGATACCTGTATTTTTTACGTAAGAAAGTAAATAACGAGCTGTTTGGAATGGTATCTTTGTCGCTTATCATAAATCTCATCCCACATTTTTTGAATTTCAGTCTTTCGAAGGCATTTCTAATTGAATGAAAACTTTAATGTTGATAGCTCTGTGATATTTATTTATTTATTTACGTGTGAACCCCAATTGTCAAGTGGTCGACTAGAGCTTGAGAAATCTGCTTCTTGTAGAGGTCTGTGTTATTTCTGTTATATGCTCTATCCATACAAAATACAGAAACTAAAAAATGAAAAGTATTTAATTTTCAGTTTTCTCGACTGGAATATACTCTTGACATCATATCAGCCAATGACATTAATCTTTTCAATACGAGCCAGACTATAAAATTAATAAACAGGCTCTTAGTTTGTAAATGGAATAAAGTGATACCAAGAGTACTTTGTTTGTGGAAAAGACATAACAGTAATTTATGACTGTTCCCGATAGCCAACGAGAGAAAATTAAAAAGCGTTTCGGTGGAAAGCGACGGAGCCAAAAAAGAAAGAAAATACCGACAAGAGAGATCGAGAAAGGCATTAATAGCGGAGCAAAGGCGATTTTATAAAATGCTTGGCGCAAGTAGATAAAACGAGACAAAAATTATTCTTCCCCTTTTTATTTCTTGAAGCGTTTCCCTCGAATTTTCCTCCGCGGCCCCTCGCAGCCCACGCTCGCCGTTCGCTCCAAGACAAGAAAATCATTTATCAAGTCTAATTGTCTCTTTCTATGTCTGTCTCGGATACTTTCCAGGCGAATTTAAAAGTTGGCCAGAATGATACCGTTTGCGATGAACAGGTTCAAGTTGTATACTTGAAATGTATACCGTAATGGAAAATTTATGTAGTATTATTCATGTCACGGACTTTTAATGGAAAGAAGGACCATTCGGAGATTTTTTGGGGGTTTCGCAATCAGGGTATGTGGACCGTTGAAAATGAGATGACGTTCAGTTTAATCAAAGTATTTCTAAGGTAGCAACTTGGAATGAATTTTCCTATTTTCTATTCCGATAGTACTTGTGCACGAATTTACATTTACTTCAAACTATCACATATAGAGGGGAACGATTCAATCATGGGAGTGACTTGTATAAGAAAATATGTCTGTTCCAAATAATCTAATGGAATTTTGTTAACTTCATGTGAGTTATTTTACATTAAATACGACGAAAAATATTGTTTATCTCCAGCAAATAACTACAAATCAGTTGACATTCATGTAGCTGAAAATACTGACCGTTTCGGTTTTTTTCAATCAGTCCAGCCAACAAAATATGTATTATGATTTCACCATCAATTTGATTTTCCCTATTGATTCATTTTCGGTTTTCAAAGTTAATGAAAAACCTATAAGTATATGCTGAACTTACTGTTAGGATGGACCATATTATTCTTTTTCAGACGGAAAATTTTTTACGTCCACAACATGATACTCTGAATAGTTTGAAACTGATTTCAACTGTGGGGTATCAGAAATTTTTATTAATTATAATATAACATACTAGCGACCTCATCAGATTCCGCATTAAAACATATATGCTTA
This sequence comes from Leptinotarsa lineolata, assembly GCA_015342045.1. Classification (NCBI taxonomy): domain Eukaryota; kingdom Metazoa; phylum Arthropoda; class Insecta; order Coleoptera; family Chrysomelidae; genus Leptinotarsa; species Leptinotarsa lineolata. The sequence goes on from WOGR01000762.1 coordinate 10,631, forward strand.
CATAATTTTTATATCATAGTGTCACTTCGGCTTGTCCATGAAAAAGGTTCCCGTGTTTAGGTACCTAAAGAGTGTGCTTTTGAAGATACGAGGTCTAGAAGGTTCCTCCTCTAGGAAGCTTTAGAACTATGCAGAACACTCGAAAGTGTTCAAGAGAATTCCACAATAATCCGCAACATTCTAAAACATCGCAGCATATTCGAAAATATGATGAAATATTCGGAAATAATCTGAGACGTTCAGGAAATTCCCGGAACATCTTTACAATGATCTAGGGAGTTATATAATAGTCCAGAACATTCGTGACTATTCTAGTACATTCCACAAAACTCCAGAATATCTTGGAACATTCTAGAGTGTTCGAGGACGAAATATTTTCGAATATTATGGATTAGTCTGGAACGTTCAGAAATATTCTGGAACATCCCAGATTATTGTGGAACGATGGAAGACTATGTGGTAGCCCTACTACCCCTCACCCAAGAAGGAGGTTCCCGTTTTTACCTGAAGAGCATGCTATACAAGAAATAAGAGCTGCCATCTAGAAATTTCACGAACAGTCCAGAACATTTGAAAGCATTGTAGAGTAACTCACAACTTTTCACATTGTTAGGGGTATATAGAGCAAGATCCGTCGACCTCTTATAATTCAGCGGTTTATTCTTTCATTTAAGCTACCACACAGTCTACAAGTGTGAAGAACCGTTTCGAATTTGGAAATGATATCCTGGTATTAAGTTTGGCAATTACTACCTTTATTTCTGAAGAGTAGCCCCAAAACTCTGTACTTCAAACAGTTTCCAAATAGTACTATTGAGTCTTGTGAGAATTTAAAATGCTGCAGCAGTTTCAACAGTGGCCGATGGTTGATATTTCCACTAGTCGCGCAATACCAAAGAAAGTAGTTCTACTCTAGAAAGTTTCAATGAATCAGTAACAGTAGTGATGAGAACAAATATCAGACTCTTGTGAGGAGAAAACAGTAGTTACTAGTTACTTTAATCCAGGGATCATTTAACATTTCTAACCCAGGGCAAGACCCCCTACATTTATTAGATCTTTGTGTATTACAAAAATCATTTCACAAAAATACAGAATAATGGTTCGAGAAAGCTAAATTTTGAATAAAGTACACATGTAACATTGGAAATTACTGTTCTTGTTGGGAGTCATAACTCTTCATATCTTCCATATTGAAAATATGTCAACAATAATAAGATTCGTATCACACAGTTTTGAAAAAGAGTGGGATACGAAATCAACAATCATATCAAGTAAGTGAAATTCATTCAATGAGTATAATTACCAATGTAACTATTTTTTTATACACTAGTGATAATAAAAATGATATTCCTGATTCATGTTTGGCAGGAAAGTTGGCATATTGGTAATATTCTCAACTAACCTAATTTCTATATTTACATCTAGAAACATCAACGTTACCTAGATCATTAAAAAAAATTCTTGAATTCCAGATGTATAGGTAAGTCTATAGTAGACTGATGTTTTCAGGGTGGAATAAACAGTTTTATTATTTTGGCCAAAACTGATCGTAATCATTTGTTGCTCTATACTACTCAAAACTCAAATTACTGAATAAATTTTATTGACAAAGAAATGCTTTTTCTATTCTCTATTCTATACTATCCGTAACAGAAGTTGCATCTGGAAATGCCAATGTTTCTTTGAATATTTTTTCGTAATTTCCGTTGTCGCCTCATTTCAAAAATATCGATTTTCATAAGTAGGAGAGAGAGAGAGAGTAACGCTATCTAGCGAAGGGTAGTAAAACAAATTATTCACTCAACCCTTTGAATACAGAAAGGGTTGGGTTCGCTACTACAGAATAACTCAACCCTTTTTACAGATACCTGAAACAAACATTTCTGCCTAGGGAATTGCAATATGAGCGCTGGACAGAGGCTATTGTAGCTAGGGGGGCCTTTTTTATACTCACTTACTTCAGCGTTAATACATGAATGTGCAAAAAAGGAGCAGGTAGATAAAAAATTGCTAATGATATTGGGGTGAGGTACATAATAATTCGCAGGGGGTTTTGAAAAGAAGTGTTAATTTATTCAAAATATACAGTTCTGAAGTTTGTCTTGGCACGTGCTGCTACCTGAATCCGGCTGATACTTGCGACAAAAAGGTGTTCATCTCATGTTATGTGTCACTTAGTTGGATTTGAAAAAAAGTTCATTATTCTCGAATGAAAGACGTGTAGTTTCTCATTCTTCACTTCAAGGGATGTAAAAAGTATTTATCACTGAATTATCATTATAAGAATAAAATAGTTATATCTAAGCTCAATTATTATAATTATAGATATGTATTGAAAATTATACATACTGATGATAGTATGATTTAATAAGAGTGGTGTAGTCACAGGTAGATCCTCGATAAACAAATTAACCAATTGATGTTGATTTTTTGAAATTACATACAATAAGTGACTGAAAACAATTTACTACAAGTAGTAATTCAAAATTTAAACAGTAATACAAATTATGAAACAACATAAAGTCAATTTGCGCTCCGGAACAACTTGATTGATTCCAGTGGCGCATTTGCTCTTATTCAGCTGCAGGAAAACCCGGAGAAACCTGCTCATCATCTGAAGATCTTGATCTGCCAATGTCCTCTCTTTCATAAAACAAAATGTTGGGTGTCTCCAGAGGCTCCAATAAATTCAAGAAACGCCAAACCTAAACCAGTCCGTTTCATCCTTGACCAAAGTGTAATAATGACCAGACTCAACGCCAGAACCACAATGACTGTATGAAGATCATAATAGTGGTCTGCTAGATTGAAGTGTTCATATATGTCGAAACTTCGTAAGAGTTTGGTGTTTCTGTCTGAGGTTGAGTCATGTTGGAAGATTATCAGTGTTATCATTAGATTGACTGGTGCCTCAGCTATACTTGTTGTTTTATAATAGTCAGTTAATTTTGCACATATTTGGCAATACAGTTGATTATCACCCGGTTAAAGTTCTATTTTCAGATGATTTAACAACAAACTTTGCACGGACTGGTTATCAGTCATAGTAGGAAACACCAGTTGAAGTTCCAGAAAGTCACCCACGTTTTTGCTAACTTTTGAACATGTACTACAAACTAAATTAGTTAGTATTTTTCCAGCCAAAAATCTACGAACACAAGACGAGATAGACTGTACGGAATCATTCAACCAAGAGCGGTCAGGAGTATTGAATCTGCTATTTTTCTGTTCACCAAGATTATTCAACAAGAACCCCAAGATTTCGGAACAATCCTCTTGTTGTCCTGAAGAGTATCTAGTGGACTTCAAAGACTGTAGGAAATCGGTCGGTGGGAAAGATGATACATTCTTACAAAACTGCAGCTGCATGAACAGGTGTTTGATTTTGATGAATAAGGTCATCTCGTTCTCGTTCTCGTTCTCGTTCATCGTTGAAACGTCTTTAAAATCTTCGTCATTAACAACACTTGTAAAATGCTATTCACGTAGCGAGTGTTTTCTAAATAATCTAAACTAATTTTCGTCGCAAGATTTCTTAAGCTAAAATCGATCCCTCCAAGTAATGGAGGGTTTCGTAGAGGGATCGATTCGGCTCTTGCTCCATGTAGCTCTTTCACAGAAAAGGAACCAAAACCATGAAGACTGCAGGTCATATTTGGCGGACAGAAGAAGGTGGATCAATCATTTGTTAATTAACCTTTATAGGAGACTGATGAATATACGTATATCTCAGCTTCTTTCGAAGAGTTTTCAGTTCCGTACTGAAATGAGGGCAATGCATGATCTCATCAAAATTATGTGAAGGAGGAATACTTCCAAGGACCGAAGCAGCATTACCACATTGAATAGCAATACTAATTTTTTCTATCAAAAAATAGGTAGAACGGTAATCTTTCGTTGCTTGGCCTAATCTCCTTCCGAGTTTATGAACGAATAACAGAGACTCCGGGTCATAAACAGCAAAAATTTCAACCGCCACTGGATGGAACAGATAGTTGTTACCAAGATTTTGGTATTTTTTTCATTCCAATTTCTCGATAGATAATGCTGCAGCAGACTTCGAACTTTCGGCTAGATGAGAAGCCGCGACCGTGTCAACGCAAGTGAAGTCGCATACATCATTTCGACTGGTACCTAGAGGTTTCAGAATTGCAGGAACAACCGTTGACACCATTTACTATAAATATCAAAACATGCATTTATTGAAGTATCAGAAATCTTCTTTTCTTTGGAATTTTCTCAATTCCAAAACCTTTCTTTTCCAAAAATTAATCTCCCGTAAAAATATACCCGTTCAATTTCAATCAGAAATCTTACTTTTTGAGACAGCAATAAAAACAACATCATAATTTATGTACTTTCCGTTTGTGAATTAACATTTAACAACTACTAGGAAGTACTAGGTATATTTTTTTCTAATTCACACCAAAGGTGTCAATTTGTAAATTTTCCAGCTTTCAACAGGGATTTCACACTTTATTGCATATGGAATACTGAAAGTGAACTGGAACTTCTGCCGTAAAATGAACCCAACATGAACACATCAGAACTAGAATAATCTTCTCGACCAAGTTGACGTAATCAGAAGATGAATTTGTTTGTTGAAAAACTCTGGTGTGTAGACGCACTGTTAGATGCATACGAAATGTACAAAAACTACTATAATAGAGATCACACGCACTGGTGGTGTTAGAAACATATACCTACCTTGGAATTTTCAAAAAAGTCTATTATTTTCTTAATCGATCAATATCGAGCTTATGTGATTTCTTTATGTTTGAGATAATATTCTGTGGAAGAAATCGTGTATTACTACACTGAAATTCTATAATAGTAGGCACTAAATTCCTAAAAATTTCATTGCATTTTATCATTTTACACATTTTATCAGAAGATGATACAACCTGACAACAATGTTTTCGTTTTACTGCAATAATATTTCTGAGAATTTAGTGAAATCTTTAATGGAATTTTAGTTTTGTAATGTTCGTTTTTCCACTGGTAATTTTATATTATTTGTGACACAATCTGAACACAAATAAACCCTTTCCTTTCCAATTTCAAATTGTGGATTGTAACATACCCATTATTTAAATTCCTATTTTCATTTTCACAGATCAGGAATTCTTCTGAACAGCCTTCAGTAGCGCTACCAAACAAATGAAAATCTGAATGTTGACATTCAGAAGCCAAATTATTATTTTATCCAGATCACGGTTAGGTTTAAATATGTTCTGTTCTGCCTAAAATCTGTTTTTTTCTTTTACACGCTGTCGCACCCCTACGAACGACAACCCTCAGAAGTCGAAGCTTGTGCGAGCTAAGAACTAACGAGGTTTTACCTTCTAACATGTGATTCCTAACACGGTATGCGAATAGACGTAAGATAAACTATTAGTCTTCTTGTTTTGTTCAGTTACTGAATTCACTTTCAAAGAGTAATTCAGGCCTCGACCCAATATTTTTCTCAAGATAATTTATCTGGTTGAAGCTGGGATGATTCTGCAATCGTGTTAGGAATCACACGTTAAAAGGTAAGACCTCGTTAGTCCTTAGCTCGCACAAGTTTCTCAACATTTGAGAGTTGTCGTTCGTATGGGGGCGATAGCTGATGAACGGAAAAACAGATTTTGAACAGAATCAGTCAGGGAATTCATTTTTACAGAATGAGGTAAGTTCAAGTTAGAAGTTAGGCACAGCGAGAGATATCTATTTTTATGTCATTATTAGAATTGGTGGACTTTGTTTATATGTCTATTTTATTAGAGAGAGAATAGTTTGAACTTCGAACCGATACCGTTTTTGGGTAGGTCGAATAAAATTGTGAAACGGTCTCTTCTGTGCTTGGCTTTCAAAGAAAGAGCAACTAGCGGCGACAAAAATTATCCATCTATGTGAATTCCAACTTTTAAGGTATTTATAGGGTAGAAATTGAATGGGCATTATATTGAATAATGTTTTGAAGTTGTAAATTGAAAGTAACCCTAGAATCAATTGAATTTTTTTGACAGTAGTTTTTTTATTCTAGTTCTGACAAGCAAAACTAAATCTAAAATTCAGATGAAATGAAACTGAACAAATACAAATATAAAAAAGCATAGAACCAAGCTTAGTGAAGCGTAGTAAAAAAATAATAAATAGAGTGTTCGTAGTAAAAAGTATTAAGACAGTGTAACGACAAAATTCTAGTTCTGCCAAGCAAAACTAAACCTAAAATTCAGATGAAATGAAACTGAACAAATACAAATATAAAAAAACAGAGAACCAAGCTTAGTGAAGCATAGTAAAAAAATAATAAATAGAGTGTTCGTAGTAAAAAGTATTAGGATAGTGTAACGACAAAATAGTATTAAAACTATAAAAAACCGTACAACCAAAATCGGCTGATGAAAGGATCACAAGGGAAGAGCGTTAAGGACATGTCTGGAGGTGGCTGCTAGAGACTGCCGCAATCCCGGATCACCTGGATCAGAGAAGTCGGAGTGGGAGATCAACAGTCATTCGTTTTGATTTTCATTGATGGTTACACAAAATAGGATTTCCATCCGAGTTTGTAAGGTCTAATGTATTGAACCCTTGGGTAAGATCTTGTATTTGTTGAATATTCCTATTGAGGCCAATCAATCTTTAACCGCTGACACTCTGATTCGTTCCATCAGGAATCAGTTCCATTATTGAGAATTGATTCAATTATAAAATTTCTTTATTGAACAGTTTTCCTTGTTTTATTGGTAGTCTGTAAGTGTCTCCTATCCTTATGTAGCAACGTTGATCTACAGTGACGAGTGTTGAAAGGGGTACTCTATTTCTATAAACTCCTGTAGACGGCGCCAAATTGAGAACTTGGTTTTGGTAAATCTCTTCAGCACCCAGTATTGAGCTTCTGTAAAAGATTGAAATCTGACCTACTTTCTTATCTCCGCAGAGTCACCGTTAGTGGTGGCACTTGTACGGTTATCTTACTCCGGATTAAGCAAAGAGTAAGGTAACGTTACAAAATTGGCGCCCAACGTGGGAAAGAATGAGGTTACGTTACAATGTAATCCCAAATTATTACTGAAGCTTTCGGTTGAAAGAGGTCAGGAATGAAAAACTACAGAGAATCAAATTCTGTAGTTTGATCGTTTCGACCCTCCATAATGTCCTCCTTAGGACATTGAAAATATATGTCAAAAATAAAAAATTAAAACACATATCTACGTAGAAGTAGGTATGATGATACGATAAAAACAAATCATAAATTGGAATAAAATGAATTGCGAACACATCATATGAATGCTTTGCTTAAAAACCCACCTTTAATTACAAGTACATCAAGACTCCTTTGGATATTTAAATTAGTCTTCCTTCTTCATTTATAACTTCAATTTTTAAAAGAAAATGAATACATTTTTATTCAATTATCAATTTATATTTTGTTTTCTTTAAAGTAGACCACCTCAAATATGATACACTTGTGCCAATTCTCGAAGCAGTTCTGATATGCACTTTTTGGTATGTCCTATAGCACTCTCAGCTATTCGGTTTTTATCTCATCAATCGTCGCAAAACGCCCTCCTGTCATGTGCCTCTTCAATTTTGGGAACGGAAAAATGTGAAAGGGGTCCAAATCTGGTAGATACGGTGGCTGAGGCATGATTACGGTGTCGTTTTTGATAAATAAATCACGAACAAGCAATGACGAATGATGAAAAGCCATGTATTGATTTTCCACATGCATTTGCTTCCCACAAGCGGTGCATAACTTCAAAATAATACCTTTTATTAACCATACGACCATGTGACCAGTACTCTTCATGCACTGCGTCACGGTAATCGAAGGAAACAGTGAGCAAAACCTCAACATTTGATAAAACTTTTCGTGATTTTTTTTTGGTCTTGGCTTCCCTGGGCTCTACCATTGGGACGATTGGACTTTGGTTTCGATGTCATAATCACATACCAATGATTCGTCACCAATTATGGCCCTTTTGAGCGAATTGGGAACGTCTTTGACGTTTTTTAACAATTCCTGAGCAATGCCCATGCTACCTTTTTTTTTGGTGAAAATTCAGCAAGTTTGGGACAAACTTTGCTGCCACACGCTTCATGCTCAAAATTTATGAGAAATGACATGACATGAGTCAACCTCTATGACGACATCCTCAGCAACTTATCTAAAAGTGATTCGAAGATTTTCCAATTTTCTTCAATTTCTCCAATTTTTCTTCTTCATTTTTTTCAGTTTCTGCAATTCTTTCTTCAATTTCTACAATTTCACAATTTTTTTTCTTCCATTTCTCCAATTCTTTCTTCAATTTCTCAATATCTTCTTCTCCATTCTTTCTTCAATGTCTCCAATTCTTCTTCACTTTCTCCAATTCTCTTCACTTTCCCCAATTTTCAATATTTTCATCGGTTGTTGATATGTTAGAGCATCCAAGGTGAGCGTCGTCATTCACATCTTCTCGACCTTCTATGCAGATAGCAGAAAATCACCGAACACGCAAAACACTTGTAACTTTTATGCCTCTCACCAACAAACGCAACATACTAAAAAGCTGAAACTATGAACAAATGTTCGAGACGAGTTGACCAACATTAAATATGAAAAAATCGCCAATCTAATGTACATAGCCACAGGAATTTGAACATTCACCTCATTTCAAAAATAGTCCACGTATGTTGATGAAATATTTTTTTATGAAATATCACAAGGAATCTTTCTCGAAAATTATTGATAGTGCCTTAGAAACACCCCGTATAAGTCTATTTAGTATTTTGCTGGTAAGAGTAGAGCAAAATTTTATATCTATATTTCGAAGCCTCGCTTGTTTGTAGTTTTTTATTACTACCTATGAACACAATATCAGTAACGCAATTTTTGAAGATTTTTGACCATCCCTCCCCCCAATGTAACACGCCGTAACGTTTTCCAGTACCCCCCTCTCCCAATATAATCGTTACGTTACACCCAAGTGACCCTTTTTACCTAAGAGTCACAATTATGTTGAGCAAAGTACTGGCAAGTCGCTAAAACACCTTTCTTACTGTTTGCAACAGCAAACATGATGATGACGAAAGAACTGTACAAGTTCTTCCGTGATTATGGCTCTTGCGATAGTGCCGAAATATCGGAATTTCACTAAAAAGCGATATGGTGTATATCCCGATAAATCATATCAGTATGACAATAACAATGATCATATAAATAATTATAATAAATCTATACCTATGTTGAAAGAGGAAATCCATATATTACATTGATTTTACTTTTCGAAATATATTTTCCAAGCCTGTTCTATCCATTTTTCAAAGATCAGTAACTCTAGTTACTATGTAAAAAAGAACAATTCAATTGAAGTTACTGTTCCTATCCACGGGTTTGCCAGCCTTTCAGATTCTTTCATCCGGAGAGCAGACGAAGAGGTTTCTGGAATTATTAAACCACTTGCATCAACTTCGTCTTCGTGGGGCCAATTGACATCCTCAGACGATATTTCACAACGGCACACAATGCAGAGAAACTCGTTTGCTCTCCTGGTAGCAAGTCGCTGTGGCCGTAGTCTACTTTCACGACGATTTTGGACAGTCTTACCCGTAACGACTGAGCATTTGCACACTTTAGTGGATTGTGAAATAGATTCCACAGGTTGCACATATTCTGTTCTTGAGTTCAGATTGTACTGATGGGCAAAAAAAATAATAAGGCATATGCTTAAAGCCTTCTAGAGAAGGCGGCAGAAAAACAGACAACCTCGTAGATATCGATGCACTCCTCGAGCGGGACCACCAGGATTCGTCGGCGCATTTAACCACTTGCAGGAGATATTGCGCTCATTTCGGTTTTAAGCACTTCGCCAAGGAGCATTAGCTGCTATGAACAGGGCATTCAGGTTGTATTTTTTCAAGTGTTGTTCGACAAAGTTCTTGACTTTCCGATAACGCGGGTTTTCGACTGGCCACTATCTACAAAGATGTCACTATTTATCGAGTATGAAAGTCGTCGATTTTTGAAAGTTTTTCCTGACGTTCCGCTGGCGCGAGTGATGACTGATGGTGTAGAATAACTAACCATTGTTGCTTTCTTCTTCATGGCCTTCACCCTGAAGTCCCGTATAACATCATTTATATGTTCTCTAAACTTTTCACTTTTCAGTTTTTCCTCAGATCTTTTTCAAATTTCGTTGGCATGGAAGTCTTTGTAGGCCATGAACAGCTGGTGATCCAAATCTCCTTCTTTTGAGGACATAACAGTATGAACTCACTTTGAAACAATGACGAATACTGACGACCTAAACAAAATAAAATGACATGCAATATAGTCGAGGGATTCCCCGTAAAACATATTACGAAAAGGGGAGCCAACTTGGGAGACTTTAATTTCCTGTCTTCTATATTTGAATTGGAAAAAAATGTTATGTAACACGTTGTTTGAATCCCTCCCCCTGAATTGCGTTACGTAATACTTTAACGACCCCTAACTGGAATAACTAAATACGTTAGTCTGTTGGTTAGTAAGTGCATTCCATACATGAAACCACCGCTATTATGAACGTTGGTTCGGTCCCAACTTTTGGTGTTCACTGCGTATTTGGCTTATGCCTGGAATTGCATGTTATAAGGTAAGATCTGGGTAATATTTAGTTCAAACAAATTTCGACTTCAGAAGGTTGTCGATTCAAGAATGACGATAGCTGGTTAACGGAAAAAACTATTTCAATCCATTTTAACCAAAATTCCGCTTTCCTACGAAAAACTATTTCTGAAACTCATTTTGGAAAATGCTTTTTTATCCTTTGGTTTATGCCATTAGTAATATGTCTGCACCTATGAACAGAGTTAGGATAATAAAATATATAATATATTTTTTGGGAAAGAAAGTTTTTGGCTTTCTACTACTCCATCTTGATACAAACAAATGTGGGAATCTTCCAAAGGAAGGAAAGAAGCAATCATTTTTGAAAGAAGTAACTCTAAACATAGATGTATAGATCATAGCTACGTCAATAAAACATATTTGATTTTAAACTGATTGGAATGATGCATGAGTTACTTGCTAATTTAACCATAAAACCTATTTGCTCATGTTTAAAACTCATCACCATATATTAAACAGATTTGACCCGACCCAAGATATCATCATTATATTCGCTTTGAGATATGTTCTTTGATTTTATATGTCTCAAATAACATCGAAATTTAGAAGACAAATGGAAAGTCAGATGAGAAAAATAAACGTAATGATTACTGCAATATGTGGATTGGCGAAGGCGAAAAGTACCAGTTTTGGCGAAGTTGCCAGTTGAAATATGGAAGGAAAATTATTTTTTTTCTAGGGGAAATTAGGTGAATGTAAACGAATACCTACGAAACCAGAACATGTTTTCACGAGTATCTAAAATATCTCATATTATGACGACTGACTTGAATATGTGAAAAATTTGAGGGATACTTTAGGAAGCTTTTTTCTTTCAAAATACTGGCACGTTTGATGAGGATACATTATCCTAATTATTGTTTATGTAAGTCAGGGGTGGGCAATCTTTAACATGTTGTGAGCCAAACTTTAGTGTGCAAATACGTTCGCGGGCCGTGTTTAAAAGTAGTACATCTTAAAGTAGTGTTATAGTACTCATAATTTTTTGCGATAGAGATCAGACGTGAAATAATACGACAATTTTATTATATCAATTTATTAAAATAATAAAATGAAATAATAACATTATAATTATATCGTTAAATTTAGAATTGTTACAAACTACGAAAGTTAAATAGCGATACCGAAATCAATGAGACACTTGAGCTTGAACTTAAGAAAGTAATCCATCGATGTTGAGCTATATACGACAAATCGGTGCTCTCGTCTAATGCTATGGAAGATGATTAAAAAACAGCCATACGGTCAGTCAATGTTTTTTTTTATGTCATTGGCCAATCATTTATATACTTCGGACAACAGTTCGTCGCGACAAACTAATTTTTTCAAATTCATTTTTCTTGTCAGGACACAAAACATTGCAAACTTCTAACATACACTTCTTGAAAAATCCGCCTACGGAAAATGGTTTTAATGACTTTCCCAATTTTGAACTTACTATAAAACTAGCTTTCACAACATTATCAAGTAGTGTTCTTTGTTTATGAAACATTTGCTGCTGCTTTTCCAAGCTTCTGGATTTTGCATTTTCTTATTTGTTCTGTCAGTGAGTGCAGCGTAGGATGCTTGGTTGAGTAATGCCTCTTCATATTGAATTCTTTCAGTCAATTTTTCTTGAAACTGGCGATTTTCTGCATCTATTTTTCGATTCTTTCCACCAGACATCATTTTCTCATATAAAATATAATTAGTATGCACACAAAGTCACAAAGCAAATTGACGGCACTAGCAGTTCGCTAGGATATCGCTCGTCGAAGTTATCACCTCGGTAGCTCAAAGTAGAACTGAACTAAAGTTCGGGCCATCCACCCGCTTAT
>WOGR01000763.1:0-23088 GCA_015342045.1 Leptinotarsa lineolata
AAAATCGTCTTTCATGAGCTCCTGAGTAGGTATCATTTTATAGGGATGCATTTTATTTTCTTTCAATATGTTTACTATCGATGTATGTCTAACATTGAATGTTTACTCGATGTATGCGGGTTTTCCTCAAACTCAAGCATCACATTTAATTGAGTTCATCACTCATTGCACTAGCAGCTGCTTTTTTCATTTGTACCACATGACCAAACTCGCGAAACTTTTTCTATATTCTGCTTATTATTTCTTGAGGTATGGGCGGTAAATTAGGAAATATCTTTCGAAATAGCCGAGCTACTTTCTGTTGTGTGCGGGTTTTATCTCTGTAACCAATCAATTGTAAAACTGTTACTTTATGCATTTCCGTTATTCTAACCATTTGTAAGACTTGAAGTTAACGACCTTCAAACTCAAATTAAAATACTGACAACTAATGTTGTAACATTCAAACCAATTTGACAAGGTGTTCTAAACTAACTTTGTCACGGAAATGATTCACAGGATACAATCTTGAGAGAGCATTGCTATAGATTTTGCTTACTTTTTAATTATCAATAGCTCAACATGGTAAAAAACATAGAAAATTTTCATTTCTCATTTTTCATGATGATCTTTTACCACTTAGTAACGGCTACATACATTAATTTACTTTTTCAAATAAAAAGCTGAAATTTTCAATTAAAAATCGTGTGATATACCAACAACAGTTCTATCTATCTGTCTGTTACCGTTCTAGGAATAAAGACAATTTTTACAGGAATAATCAAATCATTCTGAACTAGTTTTTCGACAGAAACAACTGGAAATATATTCGTAATTTGTTGGAAATCGATTTTTTACAATTTCTTTATCTCAATACTAATTTATCATTTTCAAAATTTTTCAATGCACTCTGTAAGTACTATGTTTTGGACAGATATCTTCCGTTAAGTTTGCTTTACTCTTCGAGAGATTGGAATAATATCATTACATAGGCATTCCATTAGGAAAAATTCCAAGATGTTGGTGAAGGTACAAGTTTTTCAATCAAATTGATTACATCTGATTTTCACAAACTCACTTGCGTGCCATCAGGGAATCGAATGTTACCCTGCAGATAGTCGCTAGCAAGACTATTATCAGGTTCAAGCAATCTCTTTCAATCGTTTTGAACTTTATGAGTGTCTATTTTTTAGAGAACTAACATTAAATTGAATCCTTCTTATGCATATGTTTCAAAACTTGTAACCGTACATGTTTTTACGGAATATGTGCCATCTGAATGTATTTCTCTTTATTGGTCTCATTAATTTTTTGCTAGATGTCGAACATTGATCTGCTGTTTCTATCACATTGATTATTCATGACCCTTGATATTACTCATGAGATCCATAATAGATACAATCAGCACTCATTTCATGGTAGATACATTTTAGATCGAATCAGCACTCATTGGTAGTCGATTATGAATACAGCTCTTCAGGGATCCGCTATCATCCAATTCCTTGTTTTTTGCAGCATTAATTGAAGACTGACAAAAAGGGATTGATTCAAATTCGTAGCATATTCGTTGAAACCTGTTTCTGTTTATTCATTAACCAGCTGTCGGATTCTATGAACGATAATCTTCAAAAGTCGAAACTTGCCAAAGATTAAAGAGGTCTTATTTTTCAACGTGTGATTCGTTACATGCGAATCATCAACGTTGAAACCCCCTTTTATTTCAATCAAGAATAATTTGAATATAATACCTATCCTACAAATGGCATGTTTGTATGCGTCATCATATCCACTACAAATTCTTTGTAAAAGTATAAAACTATCAAGAAGTATTGTACATAAAATTCTTGAAGGACACAAATATCTCCATTTGAAATTCGAAGCCATTCAGAATCTTCATGTTTAATAAAATGACCAATAATCAAAATTTTGGTTTACTAATATCTAATTATCTAAATGAACAATTCGTTCAGGCCAGTCTCAACCCACCTACACACAATTACTTCCCTGACTAATACCACGAAGGGCGTTGGATTATATCCGATGTTGGCGGTTCAACTTCCGGAATAGATTTTTAAATATTGGAACACACTTGCAGACCGGTTTCGGGCTGTTTGCACATTGTTTGGTCACTGACGAGTGGTCAAACAACCCGAAACCGGCCTGCAAGTGTGTTCCAATATTTAAAAATCGCTTCCGGAAGTTGTATCGCCAACAGCATATGTAGGAATAACTTCTGTAAAGAATACTGCACTGACACCTGTCGGATATAGTCCAACGCCCTTTGTGGTATTAGCCAGGTGAGTATCTGTTTTCTGATAGGTATAAATCCATAACCCTACTGTGTAGGTAAGTTGAGACTGGCCTGAATGAATTGTTCATTCAGATAATTTGATTTAAAGTCAGTCTTCAAGTATGCCCACGTACTATGAGAATGAAAGTTACAAATTTCTTCTCAGTTGAGTCGTTCACTTGTCGGATGAAATTTGGAATTTACATCAGGATAAAAAATTTACTGTGGAACGTCTCGATTCATTCAGCCCAGAGGAAGTCAATCAATTTGTTAAAAGCCTGAAATGAAACCACGACATACAAACGAACCAAAGTTTTTTCAAGATTGAGCGCGCTTCAAGCTGCAAATCCATTATATTGCAAAAAAGTAAAAATCATTGAAATACGTGCATTACTTTTATAAATCTACATCATTCAACTCTGAATATTCAATCAATTCTCAATTTCAACGTTAGATAACAAATTTGCCGTGAGAAAATTTCTCAATTCTATTCTGCCTGATGGTTTTCGTTGGCCCAAATATTGGTTTCATGTTGTGTTTCACTCAGATTCTTCCGATCCGGTCTGCGATATTTTTGACATAGGGAAGAAAAGCTTTACCCTTGACTGGCCTCGTTGGGTTTACTTTGGAGTTCTCTCTCCTGGGACGTATGGCCCGCTTGAATTCTCCCATAACATTGGAATGCATTTTTTAGGTGATCAAATTTTTCAGGCAGACCCTTAGGTCCACAGATACGTCGGCTCTCTCAACCAACGTTTTAATTACCCCTCTTTTTTGTTGTGGCTGGTGGTACGAGTTCTTGTTTAGGTATCTGTCCATGTGCGTTGGTTTTGTGTACACTCTGTGGCCCATTTTACTGTCCTTACGTCTATTCACAAGAACAATCAAGAAGGCTAGAGTCCCTTGGGTTTCTCGTTTCATTGTGAATTGGATTTTTGAGTTGAGTGAGTTGATATGTAGTAGAAAATTTGTTAATGTCTCTTCACCATCTTGTCATATCACGAACACACGTTCGTGATATGGCAAGACAACATAATGTAAGCAGCAATATGGTTTCACGGCCGCTTGCTCTAAGGCCCGTTGTTCGATCTTTTCCATGAAAAATTTTGCAACCGCCGGACTTGATGGGCTGCCCATTGCAGTACCGTCCTTTTGTTCATGATTATTCCATCCCACTGAAAATAGGTTGATGATAAGCAGTGTGCCAAGAGAGCGGTTATATCGGTTGTGAATACTACTGTATCGTTTCCTTGGTCGACACCATAGTAAATAGGGAATAGAAGCTCACTGATATGTCTACAGGACGTAGTTTCATGTTTCTGATCTTTTGGATAAAAGGGCCGTATGAATCTTATTTCCTATATGGGGTTGAAGTAAGGTTGTCACGTATTTGGCTAATCCATAAGTCGGTGGCCCTATTGCGTTTACAGTACGGTACGGTACGGTAAGCCGTACAGACGTGGTGAGATGGCTTCGGTTGTTTGTATGGCCTTTTTTGTGTTCTGGATGAACTGGATGAACGAATGAAGAGATTTGTTTTTCTTAATATGCCAGAGGTCGGGTCCCGACTGAGTCTTTTATATGTCTCTGGCTCGTGTAAAGTGGCCATTTTCTCCTCCAAATCATTAGTTTTCATCACGACGGTGGCATTTCCTTCATGAGCCGGCAGTACTAAGATGTTATCTTCTGTATTATTAATCTTCAACGCCTCTCGTTCCCGTCGTATTACGTTGGCCTTGGGTGGTTTCGCGTGCATTTGAATCCTCGTCGTTTCTATATGAATTTCCTCAGCAATGTCGCTGAGTAGAGTACAGATTCCACATTGGCAATGATGTCTTCGTGGGACACTTTGGCTGGCGCTATAGCAAAGGCTACCCCTTTGGCGAGAATACTGAACTCGTCTTCTGACAGTGTCCGGTCGGAGAGGTTGACCACTGTTTGTCTGTTGTTCTGTGGTACCGAGCCTTTCTGGTGCTAACTCAAACTCTCATATTTCTTTATATGTCTCTTGGTAGTGGCTAGTTTTGTGGTTTCCATTGTGCATGGAAACCTGCAGACCACGGCTAAAAAACCCGGAAATTGGCTTCCATACAGAAATGAACAATCGTTCAATTTATAAAATTTGAGAGTTTTTATGATCTACGATTTCATGTATCTGTATCTGAGTATCATTTCGAATATTCTCAGTGATTTTTTTCCAATAATTGATTCAACTTTTCCTTTGGAAGGCATTATATTTTTGATTCTGGTGTTTCATTCTTTCTTTAAAATAACTATCATATTGTACACATATAACTGTTGTATAAACTGAAATTCATGTTTCTCGATACAGTAAACTGGAGAAAATACTCACTTCTAGATGGAACTTTTTCCAACACCGTTTCCTCCAAAAATACCATAGCCTCTAAAGTTTCTATCAGGTTTTTCAATTTTAGTGAAAATATTGCGACTTTTCTAATAATATTGTCTATTTGAGATATTCATTTGTGGTGTCTAATTAATATAATGCCAGAATATTTGATATATTCCATAAGGATCGTATCATTATCAGTCATTTTTTAAAAGTTGAGAAAATTACTGTCAGATGTGAACAAAATATATTTTGTTTTTTAGCACTGGCTGCAAGCAAATTAAATTCAAACCATCTTTACAATTAATAATAACAATAACTCTAAATACATATTTGGAAGAATAGTCACTTTAGAACTCGTTCAATCCATTCAGAGAAACTGTTTCAACCTAGCGAACACCCGTTAATTTGTAGAAGAATTGAAATAAGACCACACGAACCAGAGTTTTTTCAAGATCGAGCGAGCTCCAAGTCGCAATTTCGTGGTATTGCAAGTCAGTGAAAATTATTGACTTGCATCTATTGTCTCTATATAAATACCTCCATTGAAAGCAACATCATTCATCTTGATGTTTATGGTAATTCGATTGGAATATGTTGAAAGGAATTTTTCGTGAGAACTTAGGAAGACTCGTGAGTTTCAGAATCCTCGATATTGTTTCATAAGTGGAGATTGTTTGCACGACAAAACATGGTTGTTGGACGTCGGTACAGTTGATCGAAATATGTGAAAATGCTGCAATTTATGTTGATTTGATCAGCTTGTTGAATTGTTTAGGTGGTAAATTTTTACCTAGTGTCTGACTGACAACATACACCATTTTAAAAAAAGTCATTTATTCTGTGAAACAATTCGGTTGATCATTTTCATCTTTCAAACGGTAATTGAACAATATCTGGATTTGAGACATGATTTAAGACATGAAGTCAACTTGAAACTTTGTCCTATCGATTACATTTTGAAAGACAAATCATTCATCAGAAATGCATTTCAACTCAGAACCAATGCCATTCTTATTGGTAAATGAAGAATCAGACTGACTTCAGAATCAGAATTCATCTATTGTTGCCTATTCATTCCGTTGAATTTTCCATCTCTCCAATATGTAAATGAGCGTGAAAATCAAGAATGAATCTGTACCTGAAGTAACAAAAAGATAGAACAACGTAAGGTGTACTCGATTAAGGAAAAAATGGAACACCATCCATCATTATTATTATGATGTAATCCCTGTTCCATCATCTTCAATACTTGTGTTACATAATTTTGAAGGCAACCAAGTGTCGCCCATCTTTTCACTTGGCTACACCTCGCTGATGAGGCCAATAGCCAGAAACACTTGAAGGTCAGGGAGATTAAGACCCCGCTCTCCCTTGAGTCATACATATGACTCGAGGGAGGGCGTCTCATATATATATATATGAGAAAATCCCAACATCTCAGGAGTATTCAGAGCGAGAATTACAACTGGATCACCCTATACATGATACACCTGGAGCACCCTGTATCAGTTTAGGATTCCAAAGCCTTTTTCGGAAGGGGTTTCGAAAAGCGGCAAATTCAAAATTCCGTGTTTACCTACAAAATTTAATTCATGTTTGCCTGGATATGGGAATGATGGAATATTTGTAGAAAACTCTTGTTTTTAGAAATAAGTGAGGTTATAAAAGTTTGTACAAAATCATAGATGGAAGATCAATTCTGAAACTGAAATAAATAGCAAAGTTGTAGCATTAAAAATTGTTGAGATGAAAAAGTTGGAAATTTGAAACGACAGGAGAAAATTTTTGGCAACTAGGTAATCTGTTCGATGATCAGCTTTTTTATCAACAACAAGAGATCAGCTTGAAGGCGTCATTGGTAGAACACGTAAAAAAGTTTACTTCCGTAATTGATATAATATATATTTGATAGTCTCCATTTTCGTACATCTTAAGAAAGTATAAGTGTGAAATACTTATTCGAAATATTTGAATCCACCCGCTAATCTACACAAGGTTCCCGCATTTGTGGAATTCCAACCAGAAGAAGCTTCTAATATCACAACACTAGCAAGGTATTTTTCCGTATTATATCAGCAAAAGATCTTTTACATAATATCCTCTTCGAAAAATTAATGACAAGTTTTTCATGGAATGACAATATTTACCATAGAACGTTAAAGTGCAGAAATTTAAGAAGTTGGTGCGTTGTCTTCCTCTAGACCGTTCCGAAAAACAATTTTCATAGAATAAGTCGCGATTTCCTTAGTTTTAAGCAGAGTTAGATTTTGACTGTTCTTGTTTTACTCATATATTTGAGCTTGAATCCACCTGAGTTCTTGAGAAAAATCTCTATACTTATGTTATAGGACTCAAACTCAACATCGGAGTCTATCCAAATATAAAGAAGGTTTCAAAATCCATAATAATAACAATTAAATAATGAAACCAAAATTTCACTCCATTTGAAAAACAATTATCATTATAAAAATGATAAAATCAACAAATTCTCATATTATTTATCATTCATTACATACTAAAATTTATTTATGATTCATTACATACTAAAATTCATTTATTCATTTATACACCTATAATAATATATATGAAGTATGAAGAGGAGGTTTTATCGAGTGTCTATGATTTAAATAAAAAAACATAAGATTAGTCGAAACAGCAGTCAAGAAAAATTATTGGCAAACCGCGGACACGTGTTTCTGGCTATTGGCCTCATCGACGCGGTGTAGCCGAGTGCAAAGATGTCAAAAAAAAGAAAACAGCACAGAAGAACACTGGATGCGAAAAGAACACACGCAATACCCCCAAAAAATCATTGATTGAGCAGGGATTATAGGAAACCATATCACTGGTCCCTTTTTCATTAGGGGCAACTTGAATGGCGATAATTATTCGACACTACTTCAAAATGATATCATTCCAGGTTCAGCAAATTTATATCCTGTTCCAGTTCTAGTGGATACAGTTTGGTTTAAGCAGGATGGAGTACCACCACATTACCAAGGTAATGTCCGGCAATACCTCGGTACAACATTCCCCAATCGGTGGATAGGGAAACGAGGATCGACTGAAGGGCCAGCGCGATCACCTGATTTTTCATTATTTGATTTTCCTCTATGGAGATATGTAAAGAAAAATGTGTACAAAAATTAACCTTCAGATTTGAATGACTGAAAAGAACGAATAACGCTTGCGTTACTAGTTAGAAAAATTTAAATTCAGTTGTACAGTGAGATAATTAACTAACAAAGAAGTAACCTAGGGACTAAACTAGAGAAACGTTGGGGGAAAAATATCAATTGTTATATAACATGTGCTTCAATCTTGTTTTGGAAGTCAAATTTTGATAGAAATAATGTCCAGATCTAGATTGCCGCCTACATTGGAGTTATAGGAGAGTTAGAGGACAACAATCCAGAAATGGGGGTGATTTTTACGCTATCAAAGGCAGAATGGTGTTCATCCTCTTTGACGAAGGGAGTAATACTCCTTTTGATATCCACTATATTGGAGTTAGACATAAACAGATCTATGATTTCTTGCACTGCTTGTAAACATTTTTCAGAGTACTCAGAGTACAATTATCGTTTGTCACTCCCAACATTTCAAGTGTTTATGAGCACTAATTTGTATTTTCACAAATAATTTTATGAAAATTTTTCGATCCTTTTTTGAATGGCAGAAAATCGCTGAACACGCAAAACACTTCTAAATTTCATGCCTCTCACCAACAAACTAAATATGTTAAATAGCTGAAACTGGGAACACATGTTTGAGGTTAGTATAACAACACAAGAAAAATCAAAAAATACGCCAATCCAGTCAACGTATAAACCAGATTTTCATGATGTACATTCACCTCAGGGAACTTCAAAACATCCAAAGCACATATTGTGAGCAAAGTACACTGGAAAATACTTGTTAGTTACTCATTGTCTCTAATCACAGCATTCTGCGATAAGTGGGTACCTTTTGAAGACGTGCAGATATTCTGATTCATAAATCTCACTACCACTACCGGGAATTTCATAATGTTACATCAAGAACGCATCCGCACATGAAGATAACTCCACTGAAGACATGTTAATAAAAATGACCATAAATCGTACGAAACCAGTGGCGTACGATCATTAAGGCCATTTGGGCAGCAGACCCGTTAGAAAAAGAGACACATTCTTTGTATTGATATAAAATGAAGACTTTAGGGAGAATACCAATAATATTTGCTATTTTGAAGTCATCAGGCCTGACTAATGTAATATATAGAATGTCAATCATGCATATTTATATTCAACGGTCTGATCCTATGGGTATATCTGGAAAAACTCACATAAATCTATTTTCTATAAGGCTAAGGTTATGTTACGAATCCTACTAGGGTGTTATTCCAACACCAAACCGTTATTTCTAACACCTCGACACGCGTTTCGATCAACAAGTAATCATCTTCAAGAGGAAGTATAAACTTCCACCTGAAGATGCTCACTTGGTGATCAAAACACATGTCGAGGTGTTGAAAATAACGGTTTGGTGTTGGGATAAAACCCCAGTAAAATTCATTACTACACCAAAGGTTCCAAAACAGTGCATCACGAGTTTATGTAACGTCAATTCTTCAATATTATTATTATTATCATACAAGCACGTCTTGTTTATTTCTGCAGCTTTCAAGTTCAAACGACATGACACGACAAGACAAGACAAGACAAGACACAACACGACACGACACGACAGGACATGACATAACATGACACGACACGACACGACACACCGACACCAACACCGACATCGACACCGACACCGACACGACAAGACAAGACAAGACAAGACAAGACAAGACAAGACAAGATAAGACAAGACAAGACAAGACAAGACAAGACAAGACGAGACACGACACGACACGACATGATACGACATGACACGACACGACATGACATGACACGACACGACATAACATGTCATGTCTGTTCTGTTCACGTGAGTTTTGACTTCATCAACCTCAGAATTTTCATTTCATCAGCGACTTCAACAGTTTTTTTATCAATATATAAATGACAATTGGAATTATGTGACATATTTTTTGGTTGACACTGCATATATGTGTCGTTTTTGTAGTATTCAATGTCAGACGATTTTCTTGACAGTACTTACCAAATTCAGTAGCTGCATTACACTTCTCGATGAGTTGTTAGGATTGATGTATCAAAATTATAGAATTTGTACCATCTGCAAATTATATGATTCGATCGGAAGTGCCACAAGTTTTGTTAATATCAGTGATGAAAATCATGAAGAGCAGGGGCCCGAGTACCGAAACCTCAGTTATACCTACAGTGATTTCCATTGGATTTGTCTTATTGACTCATCAGGACCAAATGTTCTATTCCGGAACTAGGAAGTCCGCTATTGAAGGTGAAAGTGTTTCATTCAGGTGAACGTTCGTATTGTTACTCTTTCATATATTATATTGAGCAGCTTTAATATGATTGACACATATTTCATAGTGAATGTTTGGGGTACAAATTCAATAGAACAAAGTGGTTTTCGTACAGTATTCATACGAAAATAGTTGTTTGGAAAGTACTTTTCCTGTTGTATAATTCAAAGTTTATACGGAAGTAGTTATTTAAGAAGGGTTTTTTCCAGTTTGAATCTGAAAGTAACTTCTATGTATGATCTACATATCTTTGTGAAGAGTTGGGATTGATGGTTTTCTTCATTTCTTTGGTCACGGTAGTGTAGAGGTTAGCACATTCACCTTTCAAGCGGACGACCGGGGTTCGATTCCCCGCCGGGGCCACCGTGCTGGGTAATCGCACGTTTAAAGGTAAGGCCTTGTTAACCCATTGCTCGCACAAGTTTCGACTTCTGAGGGTTTACGTTTGTCAGCTGGTTAACGGAACGAACAATTTTTGAACAATTTTTAAAACAATTTTTTTGAAAGATTTTTTCATTATCTTCCATGAAAATGGAGAAATAAAAAATCCAATACCTTTATTTTCCAAATATTCAACTTCTGTAACAAAACTCAGTCATCTCATCATTGATTCTCAATTAATAAACACAATAATGTAGAAATTATATTGATATCATGTGCGGGTCTTTCGCGCTTCTTTATTATTTTGTCATTTTACTGGCCTTTTAAAATATCCAAACTCATTGAAAAGATAATTGCAAAGTATTTCGCTACGAAACAATTCATATCCTTTACCAGTTGGTCCTATGGTATAATTCGTACCTTCCTTCGTCCTGCAAACCTGCACAATTCAGATCCTTACCTAATAAGGAATCCTATTATATTATGTACTCAGTTACCAATATATCTTGAACGTCTTCCTAATGCCTTTGCGGTTGAATATTATAAATTTGCCCTTTATGGATTATTATACATTTATTTTTGACATTTGTGTCTTTTCATTCAACCTATCTCATGAGAAAATCCTTACGGAACGAATAAAATGTTCCCGAGTAGGCGATTCTAGATTGTTCGGTTATTATATTTTCTGATTATGGAAACCCACTTTCCGAATGGAATCTAAATGCTGAATATAAGAGTGAGACAACCATTATATTGGACTTCACAAAAAACTTCACGATGACAAGAAATGATTTCAATTTGTCATTAAATTATACTGACAGTTATTATGGACTTACATACAGGGTGAAATATCAATTTTGCACCCAAAAATTAGTAAAAATTCAAACCATTTTCATCAAAGATCGATATAGATAGATAGATAGATATTTACTTTGACTACGTATATGTATGAAACATTTGTAGCAAGTCAGTTGATAAGTCCAAACATTTAAAATTGAATAATGCCTATAAAAAATAAAAAACATCAACATTACAAAATAACGAAACACAAGGCACCCAAAAAAGGGGACAATAAATTTTTTAAATACATTATTACAAGCGGCACTGTGTTACGAAAAACAATAAATTTCTTGAAAGACATCATTACATACACTTTTGCCCAGAAGATGAATCCGGGCATTATTTCGGAAGCAGCCATATATTCATCTATACTATAAATGCCTTCATCAATGAGAAATTTTCTTATGCACATTTTTGGGATAAGTTCTTGACTGCAGTTGTAAAGATATTGTATAGGTCAACATCTAATGAATTTTTGAAAGATTTCTATAGATTGAATTTAGTAGGTTGTATAAGATTAGCACCACGTGTTTCACAGTTATGAAAGTGGAAGTTAGTGGAAACAAAGCCCTTAATTTTATGTACCTCCAGCCGTGACTAAAAAATGGAAATTTATGCAAGAGTCATGATTCCCAAATTTTTTGAACGATAGACGGCATGTGTCCCGATATCCAGAATTAGAAATTATCCTTATTGCTTTTTCGTTACAAATATCTTTCCAGTAGAAGTTGATTTACCCCAAAGAAGTGTCCCGTAGCTAATATGCGAATGTAACAGATATTTAGATAATTTCGTATTTAATTCAATTCAGGGAGTCATCTGAAGTTATACCAAGTGATTGGGCTGTTTTTCCTCCCAAAAGCGTGTTATTGGAAAAAATATCAGTCTCTGGGTTTTTCCCATAGTAAGTTTGAGGATTCGCATTGAACCATTTTTTAGCTTGGCTTTCAACAAGTTCTGAGATGTTCAACTAATTTTTGCAATTTTTGTCTGAACAAACAATAGATGTGTCATCAGCATAAAAAACACATTTATGGGGTAGAACTTGGAAGAAAAGATGATAAATAAATATTACAAATATGAGAGGTCACACCACACATCCTTGCGGAACACCGTTTACTATAGGCTCTAAATTAGACGTTCTATTGTCTCCTAGGTCGACATATTGCTTTTGATTTTGTAAATAAACTGTGAGAAGTGAGAGAGCCACACCTCTAACCCCATATTCATTCATTTTATGAAGTAGTAAGTGGTGACAGACACAGTGGAATGCCTTACTCGAGTCACACAGCGTTACAGCGCTATCCTGACTATTCTCAAAGCCGTAGACAATGTTTATCACCACAAGAACAACTGCTTGTACAGTAGAGCAAGACCTACGGAAACCATACTGATCAGGATTCACGAGAATGTTTTTTTCATAATAGAAATATAACCTCTTTTTGATTAACATTCCAAAAAGTTCACAAAATACCGGCCACCAAATAGAGATGGGTTGACGATTTTCAATGATATTCATGTCACCTTTTTTAAAAACTGAAATGACCTTACTAATTTTTATTTATCTGGAAATGATCCTTCACTTATTCAAACATTGAACAAATAGATAAGTGGTTTTATAATGAAATCGCAAATTGCCTTAATTATTTTACTGTTGAGATTATAGATATCGACCCAATTAGAGTTTTTAATTCGTAAATAGCATTATAGACTTCCGAATTGGTAAAAAGGTGTGAACATAAACGAACCTGATGAACGGGGTTTCAATGTATTGTCAAACGATATTAAAGATATGTTGTCTTTATCAACAGGAAGTTCTGCAATGATAGTATCAGCAATTGAAGTTAAATATATATTGAACTCATTGGGATTTATTGAAATAGTAAAGTTTTATGAAAAGATATGGGTTCCGAACATACAGATTTATTATTTGTCACTGAAGCCAAGTAGCTATCAAAGGGAAATGTTTTGAATAGAATATTTAAGCTTATAAATGAAGTGTTTGTGTTTTTAAGTGATCCTAGCCACCTTCCAGCAGACCGATTCTGCAATACAGAATTCATCTTGAAGTTAGCCTACCTTGCAGATATTTTCACAAAACTGAATATTTTAAACAAGCCTTTGCAAAAAGAAAAAGCCAATATCCTTGCTTGGAGTGAAAAAGTACAAAGTTTTATTGAGAAGTTGTCGCTGTGGAAAGCTGCTGTGGAAAAACCTGATTTGAGCGTTTTCCCCACATTGATGAACATGTTGCAGGAAGTTGAGTGTGTGCAACTTTCGCAAAAGCTAGCAACTTGTTTCATAAAACATCTGTTCACTCTACAGACAAAATTCAATGAATATTTTCATGAAGACCTCCAGGCTTTTAATTGGGTTCAAAACCCATTTCAAGATCTGAACGAAATGAATTCTTTGAGTTTGGCACATCAAGAACTCATTGACCTTCAGTGCAATCAGTTATTGAAGTCAAGATTTGAAAAAGAAAACTCTGTGTCAGTTTTCTGGATAAGTGTTAAAAACGAGCATCCAAGACTGTATGAGCAAGCGATGAGAATGCTAGTACCATTTGCAAATTGATATCACTCCCCGGTTTGGAAAACTTTCTGGAGATAAAAAACAGTCCCATCCTCAAAAACTAACTCTGAAGCCAACTTGTGTATCTTGATTAAATTTTATATTCAGAAACAACAACTAAAATATATATTATTATGGAGGCGAATTTATGGTAAGCCCTGAAGGGGGATCGTGTTGAAAAGTTTGAGAAACTCTGGTGTAGAGGACCGTGTGGCGTTAGGGTGGCTAAAAATGATACGTCGTTAGCAATACTCGACCCAAGTTAAGGTAACAGGTTCAAACGTATAGAAAACTGTGTAGCCTCAGGGTAGTTAAAAATTAGAATTACATGTTCACTCAAGTAACGCTACACCCAACAATTTCCTTATTTTTTAATCTGATTAATACCGTAGATTGCTGAGGAGAGGGGTGTGTTGACTGCTACCTAGGACCTTCCGAATTATTTTTTAGTTTTCATTACATTTCTCAATAAAACCGTTCATTACGATTTTTTCAATCATTTCATTTAACAATCCGATCAGTTAATTGAAACGTGCAAACAAATGATGAAGAGACTCAAGTAACCAACCCAAATAATTACATCGATTATAACGTATCACAAAAGCTCTTTGTGAGGTGGGATTCCTCACGTGAATAGCGTTTTTCTAAAAGGCCGCACCGTTTATTCCCACTACTAATTTGTACGAAGAAAAGTACACCGTTTTTCAGTCACATCTGAACTCCTCAAAGAAAACTATCGCTTTCTTGAACTTGACTCCGAGCAGTTCTATTCGCTAGGATGGTCCAAAAAAATATGTAAAGCGAACGCGAAGCACAACATCCATTAGCACTGGTAATAAGTTGCATAACTTAATTTAAACATAAAAGGAAGTTCAAATACGCCGCGAGAATGGTACCCAGTAATGGGCATCTGATAAGTACAAATAATGCTGTTTCTTGAATTGATTTTATTGCGGATTTCCTTTAAATGTCATTTTATCTTTATGGCTCACATTTAATGCTTGTTATGTTCGTCGGCTCTGGATTGAAATAGATGGGTTGGATTGACAAGATCACCACCATGAAGGTAAGTTAAAGCTGACACATTAGACAGGAATACCGTCTGCGACTCATTACTATTGTAGCGCTATTTCAATTAAAATAATCGAAATACCTAACCTTGAAGTCATTCAAGAATTTTTGTTCTGAAACTGATCCTGATTTTCAGTGAATTGTTGAAATTTTTATAAAAGATAGGCGTTATCCCTGTCAATTAAAAAAAAAAAAACAAGTCCATTCAGTGCCTCAAAAAAATTACCTTTCAAAATAATGAGGGAAGCCTACAATGTATTGGAGTTATCATATTTCAAAAATATTCCATCTCTTTCCTAGTCCATTTGTGATAGAAACACGAAGAGTTACTGTGAACAAGGAGAGAAATGTTGGGTTGCTATTGTTATAACAAAAACTCTCATTATTTTCAGCTCACCAATCTTCCCAAGTTGATTGAAGTGAATTCAATTCTGTCGAAAAAAGATTAAATTGTTTCAAAACAATTTTACAGCTTTGTTCGTCATGATCTGCAGTTTATCACATCTAACGTTTTATCTATGACTGCGGTAGACATTATCGAAAGCGATGAGGTAACGGAGGCAAGTCTTTGGTTTGTTCCATTGCTGGTGGACATAGCTCCACTTTTATTGGTCTCAATTTTCTCTTCCTTTTGATTGAAATTGTTTTCAAACTTCTATTGCCAATAGAAATTCGAAAACGATTTTTACCGAAAATAATAGGGAATTAACATGAATGAGGTCTGGCTGTCTGCACTTAATTATACTCATTAGAGGAGGTCATTCAACTTGACTAATTGAAACGAAGCCACGACCACAACTAATGAAATAAAACCAGAGAATCCAACCTTTATAGTATCTACTGTGAGAATATTCATGTTACTGTTGACACAGATTCATCCAGTTTTGAATGCCGAAGTTGTTTATCAAATATTTATGTCTGATAATGGTTCACCACCATTCAATTTTCGAAAATGGGAATTATTTCTCGAATCACACGATATGAATGATAGCATGATATGGATAAAAGATAATGAAGTTGTGGAAGAGTTTATAAAGATTTCATTGTTGATGAAAACCTCAGTGATTTTAAAATATAACGCACAATCAGAAGAAAACTTTTTCCTTCACCTTTGAAACCTTGAAAAAGATGGAGAGTGACGAATCTGATATCACAATAGTAAAACCCAGAGAACATTTTGGTACAGGAATATATATTAAAGAGTAATGGAAAACTTTTTGACTGAAGAAAACCTATTTTGGAGCTTTTGGAACTGTTTTCTCAAAAAAATGAAAAGCATTGTGAAAATAGAAAGCAACCAATGAAAAAAAATCGGGTTCAACTTCGACTTCGAAGCCAAGTAGTGTCGCCTTTACTTCCAGGCTTGTTTTTTTTTTCAGGATCGATCAGTGTTTCAGCCTAGCGTCGCTGATGATACCTGGTGGGTCGAAACAGGCTGTCTGTTGTATCAGAAGTTCATCTAGCTGTTTGCAGTGAAAAGAACAGTGGGACACAGATGACGAATTTCATTCGGCGATCGATATCGAAACTTGGATTTGCTACTGACCACTTCGGCAAACCTCGTTCATCCTTGATATTTCTGTCAATCCCATAGGAGACGTCTCTATAGGAGAGTTTACATATATGGATCAAATGGGACACTTACCGATAAAACTTTTCATAACACTTTAAGGAACATCCCACTTTCTTCAGCAAGTTCTTCATCATATACGCTAACAATTGACATATGAACAAATTCAAAGACTTTTCATGCAATTGAATGATGAGTTGATAATTGAGTTGAGAAAGATGCGACTAGCCTAGTTGAACCCATCAAAGTACAGGATAAACTATAGTATATGGTTGAATTTCCCCTATTCGACCGTTTTGTACTAGAGATGATTCTGATGGTATCAACAGAAGATTGTTGATACTCATTTGAAAATATACAGTCCAGTTACTTGTATTCAAGACTGTTCCTTACTGCAAAATAATTTGTCGTCATTGGGGCACTGGTGTACCAGAAATAATCCTAAACTCAACATCAACGAATGCAAAATTCTAACATTCTCACGTAAACAATATTCAATTGCCTACAGTTACAGAATAAGTAACATTGTTCTTGGAAGATGCTTCAGCTTCAAGGATTTTGGTGTAATATTTGATGGTAGACTTACGTCTAGTGAACATGTTAACTGTTAACAAAATTGTAGCTTTGCTAATATTGACAGTCTAAAAATACAGTACCTCACATTTATCAGAAGTAAACTCGAATATGCCGCAGCCATTTGGTTACAATTTGAAAAAAACGCGATAAATAGTATGAAATCTGTTCAAAGTTAACGTCTCAAATATATATTCCATAAATGTTATGGCTATTACCCCCAAAGAGGATATACCCATCAAGTCTTTCTGAGTACTTTTCACTTTCAATCACTGCAAGAAAGACGAGACTGCTTGGCAATTACCAATCTCCATAAATTATTTAACGGCATAATGGACTGTCCCTATTTATTGAGTAAGATTGTACCAAGATTTGTTTCCTCGCACCAATGTACTCCTTAAGTCACCATTTTTTTCTTTCAATGTGTAAAATCCTCAACGATAATTGTACGTCTTGGGATATCAATTCCCATGATTTTAACTTCATTTTATCACTTCTATAATGTAACCTACCTTGTAGTTTAATTCAATCTTGATTTTTTTTCTGTTATTGGGTGTATATCTGTTGAAAATAAAAGTATTTATTATTATAATCTATAGATTTATTGATTCTCAAAAAAATTTTGTTTTCATTTCTTAGATATCCTTATGATACGATAGGTTGCCATTTATGTGTCGGGATTTGGCAACTCTAGTGTTGCAATCTGGCAACTGACAACTCTATCGTAAAGTTGGACATTTTTGAGGTTATACTTACGTACTCAGAACATTTTGACATACGAGCGCTATTTGTGTTTTTTACAGTAACTTGAAGAATTCATCTCGGCCCAAAAATAGAATCAAATCGTGAACATTTTCGTATGATTATTTTTCACAGTGCAACGATGAACTTAATTCAATTTTTGGCGATGAAGCTTTATCAAGGACCACTGTTTATCGATGATATGGTGAATTTAATCGTAGTCGTAGTTCACTCCAAGACGAATTTCGTGAAGGTCGTCCAAAATCTGTTGTTCCGAAAACCATTGATAATGTGCGCGAACTGATATTGCAAGATCGTCATGTTACCTATCGTGAGATTGAGACAACCTTAGGTATTAGTGGCATCAGCAAACATTCAATATTGCACAAACATTCAACTGTCAAAAAAATTTGTCAATCACGATCGCGGTGCTTCGGAACACGTCTATGACATCGTGACAAGTGATGATCATGGATTTACGCGAATGAGCCCGAAAGTAAGTAAACAGCAGTCGACCGTATGGTTGTATCAAGATGAGCCAAATCCAACAAAAGTTGTTCGCGCACGAAGCACTTCCAGGCAAATGGTCGCCTGTTTTTTTGGAAAAACTGGGTATGTCGCAACCGTACCACTAGAACAACGCACAGCAATCAATTCTGAGTGGTACACAACCATTTGTTTGCCAGTTGTCTTTCAAGAAACCAGGAAACCCAACCGCCGAAGACGGATCACTCTTCACCACGACAATGCGAGCTTTCACACATCGGCTGAAATTACTGCATTTTTGGCACCCAAAACATCGATTTGATGTGTCATCCGCCGTATAGTCTTGACTTGGCACCAAATGACTTTTTTTTATTCCCGTACGTAAAACACAAACTGAGAGGTTAACGTTTTTCGACACCTGAAGAAGCTGTTGCTGCATTCAGAATACATGTTTTGCATCACAGTGACAAAAGTGCTTCGACAATTGGTTCAAACGCATGCAAAAGTGTATAGATCTTCATGGGTAATATTTTAAAAAACAATAAAGTGTTTTTAATGATTAGAATTTCTTTTCGTTCTCTAATCCCGAAATATAAAAGGCAACCCCCGTAGTTCATATTTTACAATAAACAAATTTTATTCCAAGCTAAGCTCGCATCAACATTATAATAGAAAAACAGAACGTGCTTGAATTAACTACAGGGTGGTATTGTTTCATATCTATATTAGGATACCATCAACATTAAAACGTGATGGTGAATGATAGTCTCTTTGACTATTTAGTGGCGGGAAATGAAACTCAATACACTTGAAACGAACCTTTTTCCTGATAATAAATTTATGCTGTGTTTGATTCTAGCTTTTTTATATTTTAACTGTAGAGATGTATTATAATTTTTAATTTCCGAAAAGAGAAATAATTTTTTTCAAGATTACAGTGTCACTGTAAAAATTTATAGTTTCTAAAAAAAAATGTGACACTTGAAAATTGTTGAATACACTTCAGTTGTAGAAAAGTGTGATTAAACATAACTCTGAGCCAAACAGCGAGCGCCGGCGCCAAAATTATTGAAGTTTCTACTATTGCCGATTCAAACTTTATTTTTGTACCTACGGTCTTTATATAAATTACACTTTGATGTTCATGTTTCGCAAAAGTCCCAGTTATTTTGATGGCTTTTTACTAGTACGATGTACACATTAAAACGGAACATAAGGTTTTCATGACCGAAACACATGTCGTTCTGTAGAAATAGAATCTCAGTTCACTTGCAACAATTGAGTAACGAATACACTTCATTGAAAAATAAATTTTGAAAACTATCCAGATTACTTTCACCAATCGATAGATATCAGGCGAAAGGTTAACCCAGTGTCTTTACAAAATATCGACCAAATGTATACAATCACTAATAAATCATAAAAATAATTCATGAATTATAAAATTTGCATCTCGATGACGAGTGTAAGAAGTAACTTTCATACATTTTGTTTATAAAAGAAATATTTGGTAAAATACTGAATACCATTGATATGTCTCATATCAGGTAATAATCTATAGGCTGATGAAAATAGATATTTTTCCATTCAACAAAGATCTGTATTTCTGCGGTTGAACTGGAAATCTTAGAAATATAATGTTCAGTTTCCGTATCATTACGAATAGAAAAATGAACAAATATTTGAACATGGAAGTTATGAGTAACTTTTTTTTGAAGTTACTTGAGAGCTGCCTGACTTGTCCGTTTCTTCCAAGTCTCCAGAAAACAGTACAGCCTCTTGAGCTTATTGCGTTTTTTCTCCCATCTTTTCATGACACCCATTCCATTATTGTGAAGTAGTTCTCCGTTTCTTTTCTCGGACGTTTTCCTAATGAAAGCTTAACTGTTTTTTCCAGTACTCTAGTACTCTGTATGCTTCTTATTCGTCCATGCCCTCATCTGATTTTGTACCAATGATTTTGGTACCCCAAGAGCTGGTTCAGGATCCATATATGTAGTTTATCAGTTTGCGCCTTCGCGCTCCTGATGGTGTTTTATTCTGCAGTTCAAATCTCGCCACTCCTGCAGTTGAGCTTCCAGCGGAACTGACGTCACCCGCCGTTTAAATCTGACTTTCCTGGTTAGAGTCCTCCCCTGAAAGAGGAGTATTGTCCACATCCATGGTGCCCCCTGCATGGATGCAAGGCTGAATACTCTGAGAGGTCTCCTGGTATCCCAGAGACTCCGTTAGTGATACCTGATGAGGTTCAGATACCATTCATCCTTCGGCACGGGTCTCATAACACCTTGGATTAGGCCTAGGTTCTTCACCAGGAGAAGTTCATCGGGTCTAAAACCTCCCGAAATCTTCAAGAGCAAACTAAACTTATCTGAAGAGCTGAAATACCTAGGTATTACCCTCGACAGAAAACTAACATGGAACTTTCACATACAGTATCGAGCAAAAAGAGCATATGTGGCTTATGAGCAGTGTCGGAGAACAGTGAGATGCACATGGGGTCTTTCACCCCGTGTGGCCACCTCAATCTACACTGCAATAATAAGACCCATGTTGACGTACGGAGCCATCGCATGGGGACCATAGCTTCTACAAGCAACGGCTATCCAAAAATTATATAAAATACAGCGATTGGCCTGTTTAAACATCACAGAAGCCATGAGAACAACACCAACCGCGGCAATGGAATTAATCACTGGTCTGATCCCTCTGGACCTGTATGTTGAGGAGGTTGCGTTAATGACAAAAATACGATTGCGTGCGGCTGGTGTGTCAATCAAGGCTAAGCCTATGGCGAGAAGCGCTCACTGCGCTACCCCTACTGCAGGCAGGCCGTGATGCAATTCAACCCAGGTTTGTGTTTAACAAACCCTACATAATACAAATGAATTACAACACAGAGTCAGATTCTGTAAATGCAATACGCATATATACACTTGGCTCAAAAACCAAATAAGGCTCAGGATGTGGAGTGTACTCCAGCTCACTAAGCCTAAAGATTGAGTGGGGAATGGGAAAAATACCAGCGTGGTCCAAACAGAACTGGCTGATATCTCAATCGCCACAAAAGGGACAACCAGAAAAGAAATTTCTGGCAAAAACATAATAAAATGCACTGACAGTTAACAAGCCCTATTAGCCTTCAACAGACAACGTGTTACTCCAGAGCTAGTACTAGAGTGTCACCAAGACTTAGACAACGCCCCGGTAGATAACAATACTGACGTGGGTTAAAAGACACGATTGGAGTAAAAGTAATCGCATTGCCGATTCTTTAGCCAGAAAAGTGGCTGGACTAAGAATCTTAGGACCCAGTGACACCTACGGCCTGATAATTACAGGCAGGGAGTTCCAGACGAAGATTGGTTTTTGAGGTTTAAACAGCGGCACAGATTGAGTAGAAAAGTTCTACAAAACATCGAATATGCTCACAAGAAGTCTCTTGATCTTTTTATGATTCACCCATATTTTGATTTGTTAAAGTCAGTAATGGACGAAAACGGTCCTTGTGACAAACCTGAAAGAATCTGGAATTTGAACGAGAGCAGCCTGTGTATTGATCGACGAAAGACAAAAGTTATGGGTGGTATAAATGCACCCTCATCAAAACAATCATTTCTCCTGGAAAAGAAAATACCACTATGTGTAGTGCAGCCGGTCAAAAACCTCCACTACTAATAATTTATGAAGGTTTGCATTTATGGGATCAATGGATAGCTCCCCCAGACACTAATTTTGTAGGCAGTATTTATGCAGCGATAAAGAAGGGCTGAATGGAAAAAGCTGTTATCAAAAATTACTTCATGAATACTATAATTCTATCTCTTCCATCTGAAAGACCCATACTGATTATCTATGATGGACATTTCACTCATATGAATATCGAGACTATAGAAGACGCTATACGAGAACAAATTATAATTCTAAAACTACCACCGCATTCCAGCCACCTTTTACAACAACTAGACCTGGCTGCTTATAGTTAAAGTTAAATGGGACAAGAAACGTGTTGCCTGTCAACGGCAGCATGTAGGTCAAAAATTACAAAAAAAATATTTTTTCAATTTTTGTGCACAACATGGAAACAGGTGAACTCAGAAGTAATCAATAATGGTTTTGAAAAAGGCGGAATTATTACTTTTGACGTTGGCGTAATCCCCGAAACATCTTTTCCACCAGGCTTGCTTGACAAATGAAAGATGATAGAACATCCCAGCCCACCGATACACGAAAACAGTAATGGTACCCACTGAAATAACCCCCGAAACTCAGGGAATACCTCCTAAAAAAAGAAAATCTACGGCTGCTGTTGTAATCGAAGCTGCCACTCCCGAAGAAGAAAAAAATATCGCTGCCAGATTTGATGGAACCAAATCAATTTGATGTTCATCAGGTACAAGTCTTGTTTGAAGGTGAATGACAATGTTTCGTGGTGAATTTCAGTAGTTCGGACTTCTATTGTCTAAAATTTCATAAAATGATTTGAAATCCCTGAAAAGAATTCACAGTAAAATAAAATACGAGTGAAAAAAATGAATAAATAAAATTAAATGAATTGATATAATTAAAAGTTGAGTAATTTCATACCACGTTACTTCACGACGTTTCGATTGTTAGTATCTACAATCGTCTTCGGGTGATGACTGGACTAATTCCTCCGAGAGGTGACTATTTATGTGTCTTTCGAGTACTTTCACTTGACCCATCCTTTCACCTATCACCTATCTCCTCTCTTCGCTTGACTGGTTTAGCGGGAGTTGGCCACTTTCTCTTTGATCACGGGTTTCCATACGTTG